>JARHVA010008382.1:497500-500129 GCA_037957365.1 Torreya grandis | reverse complement strand
AATCAAAATATTTCAAGAATAGGTGATTCTAGTGATCTCCATCAGGGTTATGGATGCTTGGTTGGTAGTGGGGGAAAGGTCCTGAGTGGATCCAAAGGCATATTTGTTGAGGCTATGGATGCCTAGTTGGTAGTATAGTAATGCCCAACACCACCCCTAAGTTAAAATCATGGTTCTTAATAAACATATTAACATGCCTATAACTCAATGTTAGTGATTAAGAACATGGAACCTGTATTTTTTTTCTTTAATCCATGGCAAACAGTAAGTGGAATCAAGGCAAACACACAATATGGCTATGTCTTGGTATTTGGACCTAATTCTTACAAGTATAAGGTTTGTTTTAACCATAATCTAATCAAGACAATGATATTGATCAAGTGGATTGGATGACCTAATTATTTTTCTAAACCAAAGTCTCTAGGTTCTAAAATATTGCTATGTTTCCCCCATGAGTTGCCATTTGTTCAAACCAACATATCCCCATTTTTAAAAATTGGGACCCTTAAGAAACCCTATAAATTAAACATGAAAATATGACATAATAAGAACATTTCTATAATTTTAAGATCATCCACTTCATCAAAAACAAGATTACTCATTATGTTTCACTTTAGTTCTAACATTGCTAATAAATGGTCTTTTTTATGTTTAGTTGTAGGTTCCATGGTTTTTGTCCCTAGGGAATTCATGTTTCAAAACCCTCATAAAACCCTCATTTCAAATTTGAATACTAGAGGGAGTAAATTGGTGGGAATATTTTAAAAATCCATTTTTGACCTAAGAATAAATTCCATGCTTTAAGCCTAGTCATGTTTTTTTAACATGACTAAAAATTAGCCTAAAATGCTTGGCCTCCTTTATTATTTCCCCCTTTAAAATTCCTTATATGCCTAACTAATATTCATTTTTTAGGGTCCTTTTTAATATTTCCTAACTTAAGATAATGTTTTACACGCTAAGGTCCAATTATATTTATTAATGCAAATGGAACCTTAGTCTTAAACATCTTAGCTTAAGTTTCAGTTCCTTGAGTCCATTTTTATGTTAACTCAAATTCTTTTTTTATACCTTAGCCTAAGTTTTTAAACCTAAAGACATGATTTATTTATTAATACATTAGTAACTTAGTATTAACACCTTAGGATAAGTATTTTTACCACCACAGTCCTAAATTAACTTCCTAGCATCTTGCAAGATCCAATGACCCTCTCTTTATTATGGTATTTTGATCCAATAGAGTGAGGAAAGCCCAAGATTATAATTAAATAGAATGCATCTTAGATAACCTAATTATTCATTTTTCCTCATGTACTTCCAATTATATGGTATGATGTAATCCTAATATAATCCTGCACCATAGCCCCTTTTCCAATCATATTCAAGCTCTCACATCATGATCAATAGTTCTCACTTCATCACGATGAACCGATCGGATGGAGTGAAGCACAGTTGAGAGGTAAAAGGATTATAAAAGGCCCAAATGATCAACATGTGACACCTACAAATTTTATGACCTTAGGAAAATGAGTCCCTCCTAAAAAAGTAAGCAATCATGAGCAAGCTCTCAGATCATGATCTTACAGTTGTATCTTCATCATAAATTTTGATCTAAGGGGGCGAATTAAGTCCAAGATCTTGGGAAGCCCATGGAAGGGCCAAGAGGCACTGTCATATTAGTCACAATAATTTTATGAAATTAAAATTAAAATTCATGTGATTGTCATTTAATGACTATGAGGACGTATTTGATGTCCACACGACCATCAACTTTAAGCCTATCAAATTAAAATTTTCACTAGTTTAAAATAGACGTTCACATGACTGCCATTCAATGTCCATGGGGATGTATTTGATGTCTATGATACCATCAAATTTATTCTAATGAATTATTTTTCTTAGGGTCAAAATACACTCCAAAATCTTGCTAGAAGGCTCAGAAATTACTTTACAATCTAAGGGATGCTTAGAAAATGCTCAAACACTAGAAATCTTCAATCTACAAAATATGGAAATGGTCTTATGGTCAAATTATATGTAAAATAAACTTAGTATAATTATATACTTTAATTTCCCCATGGCATTTTATTCAAATATCATGAACCTCAAACTATAGACTTATATTAGGTCTTATTTTAAACAGTGTCCTTATAACATAGAATTTAGACCAGATACTTCTAACCAAAGGTTTTTGTGTGTTTATTAATACATTAAAACCCTTTTAAAGTTAGAAAATTATATAATTTTAAATCCCTTTTGAGCATTAATTATAAGGTTTTGGCATAAATATTTTAGACCAATGCATACATTGTGTTTATTAAACACAACATAAACATTGGCTTAGAACATTTATCCATGATCCCCTTCATATAATTCAAAAAACTTAGACATAAATCCCTTAGCCTAAATTTTTATTTATGCTTAATAAACATGTAACAAACCTTAGCCTAAGGAATTTAATCTTAAGTCCCATTTTAATCATATAATAACTTAAAGTTTGGGCTTCTCTATAGATCTAATGGTTTATGCTTTGTCACTAGAGGGTGATCCAATGACATTAAGATCTTGATGGATTTTCAATAAAGTAATGAGAGCCCATGAGCTTGACGTATGGTGGAAGCCCATTTAA
>JARHVA010008382.1:452500-492500 GCA_037957365.1 Torreya grandis | reverse complement strand
TCTAATTTATGCATATGCTAGATTAGTTAAAGGATATTATGTTTTCCTTCACTTTATTTTGCTCTATATTCAGATGTACAAATGTTATTTGATTATAAAAATAAATTCTTAAAGTAGACCTAGTTCTAACTTGTGATTATTTACATTATCCTTTCAATTTTGCCTAGTATATAGTGAAATTTGAGCTTAGGATATGTTTCATTATATATTGGTTAAATTAACACTCAGTAGCAATTAAAACTTTGTCATGATATTTGAAGCTAAAATTTGAAATTACTCATTTATTTTCTTCCCTACCCTTTTCTTTGTTCTTTTTTTACACCATAACACTTTATATTTAGCTTCATTATAAATATCTATCTAGGTTAGTTTGTACCTTAAATCTATATCACAATTCACTAACTATTTACATATATTCTCTATAATTCACAATGAATGGACCATGATGGCTCCCAACCATCACTCAATATAAATTTATGAGACACTAATACATATCTCTACTACTATTTCACCATAGGCAACATCAAGTTGCCACAACCTATTACTCGTGCTCTAAATTCCATGAATTTTAAAATGAGAAGTGTTCTTTGAAACTAGGAACCTTATAGTACATTTATAGACATCAACAAGGTGGTTTCCTACTAGCATTAGGGGTAGGGCCTGAATTCTTTGAGTCTTTGTTGATCTTATCATGTTTTAATCTAAGATCAGTGTATCTTTATGCTTTTGAGTAAATGTTTTTCTTAGAATTATAAATATCATTGATCTCTATTGTTTGTGACACAAATTTATGATTATTTAGACAAATATTAAAGTTCTTTGAGATTTTATACTCATATATGGTAAATTTAGCCTAAGCTTTGAAAATCAACAATATTTGAGGTTAGGATGGCTCATTTTAATCAAAGGTTGGCATATATTTCATATATCTGAGTTCCTTTAGGCTTAGACTTATAAACATAGATCATATTAATGTAATTAAATGCATTTTTGAGCTAGTTCATTCAAAGATTAACATATTTTGCATTTTTTTCATATAACCTTCGAAAAATAAGCTCAATGTATAGGTTTAACTATTGTTCTTTATAAATTTAAACTTGATACATCTTATTTTTTGTAGGATCTTCTAGTTTCAATCTAGAATTGCCCAAGATTAGAACAGGACACACTCTAAGACTAGGGAGCCTTTGCTTGAGCTTGAAGTTCACATAAAATTTAGATGTGACAAAGGTAGATGCAAGAGATCCAAATCTTTGCCAACTTCACCTCTTTAAGTTACTTGTGTATTCAACCCTCATCCAGGTATGGCTTGGTTGGGAGAATCTTTAATTAATGTGTCAAATGTGGTACATGGTCTCCAATGCAACGCTGGAAAGTATTTGCCTACATTTAGTCCAAACATTATTACAACTGCTAAAGAGCACATAAAATCTTTTAAATTTTCCTTAAGTTTGATAAATGTTGTGCATGAATATGTGGATTAAAGGTTATTTCCCTTTACCTTTAAGGATGCTTCTTATGAATGGTTCTTGAACTTTCCTTATAATTACATCACTAGTTGGGATAGTTTCATTGATGTTTTTATAGACCAATTTGGTAAGATTATCAATCCCTATGTTATTTACCATCAATTCACCACTATTGGAAGAGATGCAAGTGATCCTATTAAGTCATTTAATGCTATATTTCTCAAAATGTACAGAAAGACCATAGAAACCTATAATCTTGGTGATGTCTTAGCTTTAGAAATCTATAAAGATGTAGTGAATCCCATTACCTTTATATTTTTAAAGATATCCATGCCAACTATAACTTCATAAACAAGAGCCTATTTTGAGGTAGTCATCATCAGTGATCAGACGTAACCCTAAGGCCAAATGGCATACTCTTTTCCAAACATCAACCCACATATTCCTATGATGAACTTATTCCCTGATAATAACCAAAATATCCTAGCATTAAACCAACTCCTAAATTAAAATCAGTTGCCATTAAGTCATGTTACCCTGAATCAAAATTTAGGATTCTTAAATCATCCTAATAATGTCTTGAATACAAATAATCTAAGATATTTGTTACCAACTGTTGGTGCTAACAATAACTATGTACATAATTATAAAAATACTAAAAATGAGAATGAATCTATCTTTAAAATGGTTCAAATGTTGAGCACTGATATTCTTCAGCTACAAAAATAAGTTGGAAATATTGCTAAGAGTTTATCTAGGAAATTCTTATTTCAAAGGTACAATAGGCCAAATAATAGATTTAAGAATTATATTTTTCATAATAATAGGAATAACAAGCCATTTTCTAAAAATAAGACCATGGAAATTAACCTCATTGATATTTCATTACTTGATTATTATTGGGTACATTACATATTGAAGCATAGATAAATTGATTGCATTGATTTTTATAAAGCCTTTGAGGCTTTCCAAGAGGATTTGGATACATTTGAGGTGGTCCTTAACAAATAAAGTGGTGAAAGTGATTTTGGATCTAAATCACTTGATCAATCCTTCATGGTTGATTCTTTTGATTTCCCATTTCAAGAGGAAAATAAACCTGATGAGATCCCTAAGGAGATCCAAGATTTTCTATAGTATTTGAATAAGACCTATCCCTTGAGGAATAGAGAATAGAGGTAACCCTTGACTACCTCAACACCTCTAAATAATTTTGGGACTCCTCCAGACACCCCTTCAATAAATAATCCAAAGCTAGCTAAAGGATGTACTTTTAAACCCAATGTTGATATTCCTAGTTCTTATAATAAAACTGGATATAATATAGTTGAGGAAATGAAGAAAGTAAAGGCTAATATTAAATTTCATGAACTCATATATATTACAAATCAAAGGAACCTCTTTTTATAATCTTTATAAAAAAAGTCCAATAATCCAATCAGGGTTGATCATGCCAATGTGACTATGCACAAGGCTAAGATAGAATCACCCCCTTTCCTGCTCACTATTAGGATGTTTGGTAAGAAATTAAACAATTACTTATTATATTTTGGTACTTCTAACAACATCATACCTATATGTATATGCAAACAACATGGCCTGACTCCTATTAATTTTGATAGGATTATCACCTTATTAGATAAATCTAGTGTTAAGGTAATTAGAGAGCTTTTAAATGTTTACATGGAGTTATCCTCTGATCCTAAGGTGAAATAATTCACTGATATTAAATTTTTTTAAATACCTAATGTTTATAGAATATTTTTTAATAGAGAATGGACCAAGGATTTGAATGGTTACATGTTCACAAATTGCTCACATATGTGGTTACCTTGAAATAGAGTTCCTAATCAAATCAGGGTTGAAATAGAACCAAGGATGAAACACATTATAACTGATTACAATGTTGTGAACTAGGGGACCAACATAATTGACTTAGACTTAAGGGTTTTCACCCTTGTGATTGATAAGGTATATGATCCCAATAATGCTCATGTTGTTCCTAGACTATGAAAATTGTATTTTAATGGCGCTTGGTGTAATGTTGGATTAAGTGTTGGTATTGCCTTAACTAACCCTACTAATAGAAATTACGATGCTTCTTATAGGATCTAATTCCATTATACTAAAAGTATTGCATAATATGAAGCCCTAATCTTTGGTTTGAAGTTTTCTATACAAAATAAGGTCAAAGAACTATTAGGTTATGAGGATTCAGAACTAGTTGTCAACCAAGAAATAAGCAAGTACCAATGCAAGCTCTCATACCTGAAAAGGTATAAGTTTAGGGTTTTGGATTTGATTGACTCCTTTGATGATTTTATCATTACTTCCATCCCAAGGGTAGAAAACCATGTTGCTGATGAGTTGGAATCTACTATAGATAATCTCATTTCCAACCAAGATTCCCCCAATTTTATTACTAAGTTGATCCCTTATTCATCATTGATTGATAATGTTAACTATTTTCATGTTTTTAATGATGATCAATAGATATTGGATTTCATGACTAATTATTCCCATATTATTTATGATACTAATGAAAATTCATCTAAGGAGGATAAATTTAATGGTAAAGTCATTCAATTGAATGACAACAAGATTCTCAAAGGGATGATTGCTCTGACAAGATTGTTTGATTAGGACAAGTTGGCTAAAGTTTCTAATGTTCCAAAGGTAAGTAGGAAATATTATAATGTTGTTGATCTTGATCTCTAAGATCAAACCCAACTAGTAAATATTGGAAAGTCTTGAACAAACCTTGAGAATAATAAATCTAGGGATATCCTTACCCTATACAAGGATGTCATAGCATGGTCCTATGATGACTTAAAGATCTTTGATCCAAGATTAATTGCCATATTATACCCCTTAAGCAAATTTTTAAACCATTCAGGTAGAATTAGAGGATTATAAACCCTGTCTTAGAACCCATGATCTTTAAAGAGGTCAAAATATTACTAGATGCTAGGATAGTCTTTCCCATTCAACATTCTACTTGGGTGGTTAACTTAGTGTCAGTCAAGAAAAAGCATGGTGAGATTAGACTGTATATTGACTTTAAGAATTTAAGCAAATCATCTAAGAAGGATAACTATCCTCTTCCTTATTTATACCAAGTGATACAATTTTTTTTAGGTTCAGCTATGATGTCTTTTCTTGATGGCTTTTCAGGTTACAACTAGGTGTTGGTTGATAGAAAATATAAGATGAAAACATATTTCACAATAAAATGAGGAACCTTTGATTACAAGAGTATGACCTTTGGGATAATTAATGGAGGAGCTACTTTCCAAAGAGCTATGGACCATGCCTTCCAAGGTCTAGTTGTTAAGTGTATTATTATATATATGGATGATCTAACTAGTTTTTCTAAAACCAGGGAAGATCATTTCAAGCACTTACAATAATTTTTTGAGAGATGTAGAAGGTATGGAATCTCCTTAAGCCCTAAAAAGAGTATCTTTTGTGTTATAGAATGAAAATTATTGGGTCATGTTATAACTAAAGATGTGATCTCTATAGATCGTGAAATAGTGGAGACCATATCTAGAATAGAACCTCCAAATAGTAAAAAATAGCTAAAGTCATATTTTGGTAAGATAAATTTTGTAAGAAAGTTTATTTATAGCTTTGTATAGATTTTCAAGCCATTATAAGACATGCTGAAGAAGGATGCCAAAGTCACATTGAATGAATAATCTAGAAATACATTCAATGATATCAAAGAGGCTATTAGCTAGGCTCCAGTCCTCCTAAGTCCTAATTTATCAAGGGACCTCTACATCTATTTTTCTACATCTGACCACAATATGGCTATTGTATTGACTCAAAAAATTAAAGCGTGTGATCACCCAATAGTGTGTATGAGTACTAATTTCAAGAATGTTGAGTTGAATTATTCATTGATTGATATGTAGGTGTATGCATTAGTTAAGGTAGTTAAGAAATTCAAAAATTATATCCTTATAAATAAGGTACATGCTATCTTACCTGACCCTACCACCAAACTTATGTTAAGTAAAAATGAATTGGGATAATGTAGAGATAAGTGGATGTTATTTTTGTATGAGTATAACTTTGAAATAAAAATAGTGAAATTGTTAAGATGTCAATGTTTGATCCAGATGATTTTTAATTCTAACCTTAGGCTAAGTATCATGCACGTGGATCAATAAAACATTTAAGATAATGAATGGTATGATTCAATCATACATTTACTAATTAATGGTTCTTATCATGTAGGATTATCAAGGGACCAGAAAAGGGCCCGAAGGTTGAAGGTATACCATTACCTTATCAAGGATGGGGTCTTGTTTAGAAGAAATTTTAAAGGGTTTTACTTGAGATGTGTATCATAAAAATAAGCCACCCAAATCATGAGCACCTTCCATGAAAAGTTGGGCAGTGGACATCCATCTAGGAGAACAAAAACTCATAAAATTCTTAGAGCTAGTTATTATTGGATAACTATTTTTGAATATTCTAACAAACATGTGAGGGAATGCCACTCATGTAAAATTTTTAGCACCAAGGAGCCAAAGGTAGTAATGCCTTTACAACCAGTCATGGTTGATAAACCCTTTACTCAATCGGGGTTAGACTTTGTTGGGGTAATAAACCCCCATTCATTTGAAGATCACAAATATGTCCTAACTACCATATACTATTTTACAAGGTTGACTAAAGTTGTAGCCACCAAATAATGCAAGATTGAGTTAGTGATCAACTTCTTGGAAGAAAACATTTATACTAGGTTTGAGACTCTAGTTTTTCTAGTGTATGATAATTGGTCTACATTCATATCTATAAAGATGACTGAATGGGATTATGATAATGGATTTAATCTCAAGTTTTCATCCAACCATTATCCCCAAGCGAATGGAGTCTCTGAATATACAACTAAAAACCTAATGAAGGCAATCAAAATGTTTACTGCAGACAAGCCAAGTTCTTGGCATAAGCTCCTCAAATTTGCACTTTATGATGATAAGATAAGAATCAAGAAATACTTAAGAGCCTCACCATTCTTATTAGTTTATGGATAGGAACCCATTTTTCCTATCACTCTTAATGTTCCCATGTATATATTCATGCAATAATATATGGAAGAGGGTCAAGAGTTAGCAAACTCTAGATTATTGGACATCATTCAAATGGAAGATACAAGGGAAAAAACCTTTACTAATTTTAGTATACATGAGATCACAGTGAAGAGATGGTTTGAGAAAATATCAAAGATTAAGGTGTTTTTATAGGGAGACCTGGTTCTCATTTGGGATAAAGCAGCTGAACCTAAGGGTAAACATGGTAAATTTATATCATTATGGATTCACCCATCCCAGATTGTGGAAAAATTTGGAAATAAAACCTTCAAGCTTAGAGATCTACAAGGATAAGAGTTTACATTTCCCAATAATAGACATTACCTCAAGCACCACTTCTCTACTACTCCTCCTAAGGTCTTCATGGAGTGAGCTGTAAGATGGTTAGATTTAGAGTAGGTAGGTTAGCTAGTTTATGTTTAGTTATTCACTTCCTATCCTTTATTTTTAGATAAGAATATATATATATATATATATATATTTATTTATTTATTTATTTATTTGATTTCCTTTTGTTTCTTGATTTCCTACTTTTTATTGTGTGTTTCTATCCTATTTCTTTGTTCCTTGATTCTAATAAATCATTTTGGACAATCCTGAGCTTAATGTTATGAAATTTTCTTGAAAATTCCCAAAATTTATAAATGAGGGTGTGTGCCCCATGCATATAATTACCATGGTCCTAAAATATAAGCATAATATTATAATTTATAGAAAATGGTAAAGACCAATAGAAGAAGTTAACTATTTCTTGAGAACCTAACCATTCTCTTGACCTCAAATTGGTTTTAAGATGACTTACACTTGTAGAGAAAGAGAAAGAGAACTATTACGGTATACCCATAATAGAATGTAATCAACATCCTTGCCTTGGATAATGGTTACATCTATAGGTGATTCTCTAAAGATCAAACAGTTGGCCAAATCCTAAAACCTAGCTATTCTAGTTCCCAACCTTGCTAAAAGTATAAAAGTCTAAGAAAGTATAAAAAAGAAGAATCCAATGAAAAATCAAAAGATTTAAAGAATAGGTGATTCTATTAATCTCAAATTGGGCTATGGATACAAGGCTAGTAGTGAAGCAAGGCCCTGAGTGGAGCCAAAGCCATCACTATCAGGGTTATGAATGCCTGGCTAGTAGTAGAGCAATGCCAAAGCTCTCGCTAAGATAAAAGCATGGTTCTTAATGAATATATTAACATGTTATAAGTTAATTTTATTGATTAAGAACATGAAATTGAGAAGTTATTTCTTGAACCCATGGCAAATAGTAAGTGGAATCAATGCACACACATAACATGGCTATGTCTTGGTATTTGGCCCTAATTCTACAAGTGCAAGGTTTGTTTCAACCATAATCTCATTCAGATGGTGATATTGATCAAGTGGAGTAGATGACCTAATTGTTCATCTAAACTAGAGTCTTTAGGTTCTAACATATTCATATGTTTCCCCCATGACTCACCATTTATTGAGGCCAACATATCCCCATTTTCAAAAATTGGGACCTTTAAGAAATCCTAGAAATTAAACATCAAAATATGACATGATAAGATCATTTGTAGAATTTTAAGATCATCCACTTCATAAAAAGTAAGATTAATCATTATGTTTCACTTTATTTTTGACTAACAATGCTAATAAATGGTCTTTATTGCCTTTAGTTGCAAGTTCCATGGTGTTTGTCCCTACATAATTCATGTTTCAAAAACCTTGAAGAACCCTCATTTCAAATTTGAATAATATTGGGAATAAATTAGCAGGAACCTTTTAAAAATCCATTTTGGACCTAATAATAAAGTCCATGTTTTAATCTTAGTCATGTTTTTTAACACCACTAAAACTTAGCCTAAAATGCTTGCTCCCCTTTGTTATTCCCCCTTTAAATATCCTTGTACACCTAAATATTATTCATTTTATAGGGTTCCTTTTAATATTTCCTAAGTCAACCTAAGGTTTTAACGCTAAGGCCCCATTGTATTTATTAATAAAATTTTGACCTTAGTCTTAACATCTTAGCTTAGGTTATGATTCCCCAAGTCCAATTTTATGTTATCTTGATCCCTTGTTTATACTTTAGCCTTAGGTTTTATTCCTAAGGACCTAATGTATTTATTAATAGAATCAAGACCTTAGTATTAACACCTTATCCTAAGTATTTTTACAACCACATTCCTAAATTAACTTCTTCACATCTTGTAATATCAAAAAACACTCACTTTATTATGGTATTTGATCCAACAAAGTGAGGAAATCCCATGATTAAACTTAAACAACATACATATCAAATAATCTAACGGTTCATGCTTCTTCATAGCTATCAGATCAAACGAAACAAGGAAAGACCAACATAATCATGAACATAATCCCTATCCAATCACATTCAATCCATGGGATGGTAGTCAATAGTTCTCGCTTTATCATGAGGACCCAATTGAATAGAGTGAAGCACAACTAAGAGGTCAAAGGATTACAAAAGGCCAAAATAATAGACATGTGGCACCTATACATTTGATGACCTAAGATAAATGGGCCCCACTTGATAAAATAACCAATCATGAGCAAGCTCTTAGATCATGATCTTATGGCTATTACTTTGTCAGGGATTTTGATGTGACAAAGTGAATTAAGTCCAAGATCCTGAGAAGCCCCATGGAAGTGTCAAGTGGCACTTTTGCATTGGGTCAAAATAATTTCATGTTCTTAAAATTAAGTTTTTTGTGATTGTTATTTGATGAGCATGGGAACATATTTTACATCCACATGACTATTAGCTTTAATCCCATCAAATTAAAATATTCACTAGCTTAAAATTGATGTTCACACAACCATCATTCGACATCCATAAGGACATATTTGGTGTTTGTGAAAATATCAAATTTAAGCTAATAAACTATTCTACTCATGGTCAAAATACAATCAAAAATATTATTGGAAGGCTCATAAATTGATTTAAAATCTAATGGAAGTTCTCAAAAAATGCTCAAACACTAGAAATCTTCAATTTGAAAAATGTGGAAAGGGTACTATAATCTAAGTGTATGTAAAATAACATTAGTTTAAGTCTATAGTTTATGTTCCCCTTGGCATTTTGTTCAAATATCATGAACCTCAAACTATAATCTTATAATAGGTCTTATTTTATAAAAAGTCCTTATAACGTAGAATTTAGACCAGATACTTCTAACCAAAGGTTTTCATGTGTTTGTTAATACATTAAAACTCTTTTAATGTTAGACCATTGTATCATTTTAAACCCCTGTTTAGCATGATTTATAAGGTTGGCATAAATATTTTAGACTAATGCATACATTGCATTTGTTAAACACAACATAAACATTGACTTAAAACATATATCCATGATCCCTTTTATATAATTCAAAAACCATAGAAATAAATCCCTTAGCCTAATGTTTCCTTCATGCTTAAAAAACATGTATCAAACCTTAGCCTAAAGAATTTAAGTCTAAGTCCCATTTTAATAATGTACTAACTTAAAGTTTGGGCTTCTTTGTAGATCTAATGGTTCACATTTTGTCATTGGAGGGTGATCTAATGATGCAAATATCCCAATGACTTTTTAATAATGTCCTAAGAGCCTGCGATCTCGATGCATGGTAGAACCACGTTTAAAGTAGAATTGACAGATCATCTAATGATTTATGCTTCATCATGTTCCATGATCCAATGGTTTGAAGATTCCCATGACTTTTCAAAGAACCATGAAGATTTTATGTGTCACAACTATAGTGTTTAGAATAGAATGGATCCAATCATAGGAAAGGTCTTGATTAAAATCAATGGCTCATGGTAACTGATGATTTTAATCTAATAGTATGAAATAGAAGAAGTTATTTTAAATACCAATGGCTAGTGCTCAAAGGTATTTATTAAAAATTCCATGAAAGGTCCAAACTAATGCCACATAATCACCATGCAAGTATAAAATGACAAAACAAAAGATTTTATGGCATCAAAAATGCAAAGGTATAAAAGGAAAGGTCTAAATCAAATCCAAGGAACGTATAAGCTAGAGTCTAATTTATCCTAGCATTAAAGCTCTAAAACTCTAAATCCTACATAAAAATGACCCAATTGAATTCATCTAGTCATAATTTGATCCAAAGAGAGATTGATTATGTTTTTGAGTGAAAAAGAGATTTCAAAGAGACCATTTGCTATTCGAGATAAGTAATTTGTAGAAGAAGAGACCATGGCAACTCACAAGGAATAGCTAAAGGAATAGACTAAGCTCTACTTTTTGATAGATAATGAGTGGTGAATCTTCAAGGACACATATTAGATGTTGTAGCCCTGAATGTCCTCATCATTAGAAATTGGTATAAATTATTCTTCACCCTTGAGGAACTAAAGCCCATTATGAAAGAGGAGTATAGGATTGCTATGGTGATCCATAGACATTATGTCTTGGTCATTGTCCAGATGGTTGACCTTCACCATGCTACTACAAATCCTATGGTACTACATTATAAATATATTTTTACCCCCATCTTTGTTGATTATAAAGTAGATAATAAATGGATCATCAGGGAGGGAAATTCTAAGAACACAACCTATATTTCTCTTGTAGCTTTTAAGAAATATTATAATATCACAATTCCCCATGTAAACTTATCTAAAATTAAATAATATATTAGTACTCATGACCTAGATTATGTCCATAAACCTTGGCTACACCAAGGACCCCATATCTTTAGGGACTATGAATGCAAAATCCCAATAGTTTAATCTAGGGAGGGCATTAGAGTTATAACGACCCTTTTAAACTAATACTTTGGATCCCCCTAAACCACTTATGTGAAAAAAATCTAGGTTCCCTTTGTGAATTTAATGGTGGAAGAAAATCTCACCTCTCCAATTGGAGATTTAATTAGTGTCTTCTTAGCTAAACAATTAACTACCATTAAAAGTATGACATCTAAATAGTTTTATATGATGTCATACCTACTAGATCCCCATCTTGGCTCAATCAAATTCCCTACTATTATAAACTAGTCTCCTATGGGGAAAACTACCATTTCCTACCATTAATCCAAATTGCATATCTTTAATTACAAGAACCATATGCAATTTATTTCTGACTGTGTCTATGAAGACATAGTGGAAGCTATCATAGGTTTCCCCATGCCTGGGTTCCACCAACTAATCAATAAGTATGTTGAAATGATGGGTGAAATATAATATTACATTTATTGCATAATCATTAGGATTGAGGGGATCATGTCCCAGCCTTATAGATTACTAGTAAATATTCTAAGTAAGCTTATTGAGAAATAAATTTCCTCCTATCTCATCTATGTCATTGATGGGACCTATACATAAAAGAGGAAGGGTCTTATCCACCCCTTCCCTCTAACCATTTGAAAAACTATACTTCAAGATTGGAAATAGGTTGATACCATGGCCAAGCATAGGGATTCATTTAGGTTTTATCTTGATGAAGTCAAGTTGTGAGATCTTAAGAATATATTGACTAATCATTTGAAGGAGAAGAAACTCCCCAAGCCTGATTATGTACATAAAATCAGTGTTGGTGACACCATCTAAATTAGGGCCAAAAATAATTAAGAGGTATTAGCTAGGATCTAAGGGCACAACATTAAACATGAATATAGGTTAACCAAGGATGACAAGCCTTTAGGAGAAACATGGAAAATGCATCTTTTACAATATCAATTAATATGCAGACAATTTGGGATAACCCTAGAATCATCCCGAGTATAAAATACATAGCCATAGTCACAAGGGAAAATTATGTAAGGTTAGGATGAACAAGGTTATGGTAATAATAAAGTGGGAGAGGTGAAATTGGAAGAGAGACCTAGAGAGGGACCATCATCTTTAACACTCTGACAAATTCCACCTTCCCTAGTTTAGTATATAGAAATGATTGCCTTAGAACAAGAAGAGACACTTGAGGGTACCCTCAAGGAACTTATAGAGGTGTATGACATTGACAGGGAAGAAGAATAGTTTGAATAAGCTCAGGTCCAATTAGTAAATCCTAGGGAGAATCAAGCATAGGATCTTTCTCTTTTTATTGTCATATTGGCCCTTAAGAAGAAGAAAAAATTAGAAATGGCACTGATCCCTCTTAGACCTAAAAGACCAAGGTTGACTCTCACACACCCAACTAGTGAGATCAACCTATTTAGTTATGAATTCCCCATTCATGGACCACACATCCTTGACTAGTTCATTTATGGAAAATTTTAAAAGATTCCTTCACTTTCCTATTCATGGGACATGACAAAAGTTACGAATGTTGAAGTGCAAGATGACATGTAGTCATAGATTAGGGCTATTGTAAAAGAGCAAGAATAAAGGAGAATTATGGTCACACTAGGAATAGAAATAAAGAAAATGGATGCTCATGTAGCATTAATAAGCACAGGTTTAGAGGTCCCATAGAAATTGAAATTCATAGGATCATCCATGACCATGAAGTTTAATCCAGAGACAACTGGATTGGAAAGAGTCACCACCAAGATAGCCATGGTTATAGTTGAATAATTCACCTTCCAAATGGTAGATCCCTTTGTAGGTCTGACCCCAGTGTAAGTTCAACAACTTGGAGAATCTATTATTCATGAATAATATGTTGAGAGGTTGATTGAGTCCCAATTAGCTCAAGTAAAGGTTGGGGTCCAAGGGATGAAACAAAGGATCCAAAACATGGAAAGAGAGAAAGAAAATCTAGAAACCTAGACCATTTTGTCATTCCCTAACTAAACAATAGACATTTTCAATGACTCATTCTTTGATATGTTCAATTCTTTAAATTCAATAAAACTAAGGCAGGATGCCCTAAGCCATCAGGGTGAAGTGACCCAATAGTTAATAACAAAGTGGAAAAAGGTAGAGTCCTAGGATAGGGATCTCATAGACACTATGATTAGGAGCAAGATTCCTAAGTTTAAGACTATTATCTTGGCAAAATTGAATAGCATATTTGGGGTGATAGTAGACAAGGTCCAATGTCTAGGTACTCTGACAAAAAATTTAAATAGGCTTTTGGCAGATGATAAGGGATTGTTCACTAGAACCGATTAGCTACTAGGAATAATGTTGTTAAATCCTATGAATAACATTGTAGTTGGAATAACTGATGATGTTGAATTTCAAATAGGGTCACTTTGGTCATGCAATCAATTTGGAGCAAGATCTATGGTTAATCTGGTAGGGATATGAGAGCATTTTGGACATGATTTTCAAGGTAGAAGAGAAAACTGTAGAGGCAAGGATGATAAAAGAAGACATGTCTAGGGATGACAAAGACTTGGATGACTTGATGATGCTATGGATTTTTTCCTAATGAATCCATCTTGGACATGGAGCTCATCAAGGAACAACACTAGAAGACAATGGAACATCTAAAAAATCAATAAGGGGACCCCTCGGCAATGGGTCAACCTAGTAGCTAATACTCCTTTTATGAAAACATTGTAATATTTTAAAATAGGAATATTATTTTGTAATGCATATGCTAGTCTATTATCATATTTCTCCTAGGTTAGTTTAATTTTAGAAAATAAGTGTATTATAGAACCATCTTTAAGGATTGTTGTCCTTATCTTTTATAAACATGTATATTGTAACTAATTGATACATTACCTTGTATTTCTATAAAATTCAAGCATTACCATCTTGTAAAGAGAGAAATTTTTGTATACTTGAATAAATTAATATAATCAAGGATTTTTTTAAATATTATCCACATTTGATATGTCAATTGTTAATATAGTTTTTCTCTCAATTACTAGTTTAATTTTTAAATTTGAATGGTGTCTTTGATTTTGAGTTGCATTTTATAATCATAGGGTTTCTAATTTATTCATATGCTAGATTAGTTTCAGGATATTAGGTTTTTCTTCACTTCATTTTGATTTGTATTCATATGTGAAAATGTTATTTGATTATATTAGTGAATCTTTAAAGTAGACCTAGTTGTTACTTGTGATTATTTACATTATCCTCTGAAGTTTTCCTATATATAGTGAAATTTGAGCTTGGGATATACTACATTATTTATTGGTTAAATTCACATTTAGTAGTAATTGACCCTTTGTCATGATATTTGAAACTAAAATTGGCAATCACTCATTTCTTTTCTGCCCTACCCTTGTCTTTGCTCTTTTTTTACACCAGACCACTTTAGATTTAGATTCATTATAAATATCCATCTAAGTTAGTTTTTAGCTCAAATATAGATCATAATTTAGTAAGTATTAACATATATTCTCTATAATTCACAAAGAATGGACCATGATGGCTCCCAACCATCACTGATTATAAATTTGTGGGACACCAATACATATCTCTAGTGCTATTTAACCATAGGAAACATGAAGTTGTCATTACCTACTACTCATGCTCTAAATTCCTTGAATTCTAAAATGAAAAATGTTCTTTGAACACTAAGGAACCCTGTCGTACATTTAGAAGTATCAACATCTACCTTCTATGACTCAAAGCATCATCTACTCTTTTCTTTTTACCTTTGACATAATTGATATCAAAGTCATAGTTTGAAAAAAATCTAACCAACATCTCTAACAAGCATTCAATTTTGGTTGGGTGAAAATGTATTTGAGTCCCAAGTTAATAGTACTGAAATCAAAAGTTTTTCCAAATAAATAATGTCTCTAAACTTCTAAAGCATGAACAATTACATGTTCAAGATCATGAGGGTTATAATTCATCTCATAAGTTTTCACCTTCCTTGATTTATAAGTCATTATTGAACCATAATCCATAAGGAATCCTTCTAGTCCCTCTCCTGAAACATCTATGATCACTAAAAATTAACCATTGGGGTCAATAACTCTCAACAATGGTGACTAAGTAAGTCTTGTTTTAAATTTTTGAAAATCTACTTCACACTTTTCTGACCAGAAAAATCTTTGGTTCTTCTATTGCAATGAAGTAATTGGATTAGATATTTTGAAAAAATTCATAATGAACTTCTTATAATACCTATCTAATCCCATGAAACTTATTACCTCTTGTAGATTCCTTGGTCCTAGCCATTCCATAATGGCTCTTATTTTAGCTAGATCTATATAAATACCATCTACATAAATAATATGCCCTAGATATTGCACTCTCTTTGAAAAAATGCACTTAGATAAATTGTCATACACATGCTTATGCAACCATTGCATAACCAATTGTAGATGCTAAAGGTGATCCTCTTCATTCTTAAAATATATAAGAATGTCATCTAAAAAGACCAAAACACAATGATCCAGATAATCTCTTAACACACTATTAATGAGATTCATGAATATTGCTAATGTTTAAGTCAACCCAAAGGGTAACACTGAACTCATAATGCCCATAATGAATTATAAAATTTGTCTTCATGATATCCTCTTTCTGAATCCTCAACTGATGGTATCCCACTCTAGGATCAATCTTAGAAAATACCATTGATCCTAACATTTGATAGAAAATATCATATATATGAGGTAGTAGATAGCTATTTTTGATAGTTACCTTGTTCAACATTATATAATCAATGCAAAGTCAAAAAGTATCATACTTATTCTTCACAAAGATAACTGGTGCACCCCAAGGTGACACACTAGGCTTAATCAACCTCTTTAACAATAATTCTTGGAGTTAATCCTTTAATTCAATAATCTCATTTGTTGTCATCTTATACGATGCCTTAGAATGTGGTTATGATCTAGGTATGATGTCAATAGATAAATCAAACTCATGTTTAGGAGGAAATCCTAGTAATTATTCCATAAATTGTTATGATCTCACCCTTGTGCACCTCAAAATGACTATTTAAATATTGATATAGCATGCATATTGTTACTGTTGCACTCCATTGCTTAGTTGTGTTGTGTTATTGGATTTTAATGTTATGATATTCGACTATAGGTTAATGTATTTATCATGTTTATAGTTATGCATTGGTGATGTATAGATTATTGGATGTACTTGATATTTGATTATATTTCATTACATATTATCATTTTATCAATTTTTGGATCAGATACTACTAATGGATTCACTTAGTAGTTGTAGGTACTAAACATGAGCTAGGCTAGATGTTAGCATCAACTTTTGGGGTAGCGAGGTGGTTCTGAGTAGTCAAATGAGTTATGATAGGTAAGCCAGTATTATTGTTTAGAATTATGACTTTATAAAACATTTTATTCATTGTTTAGTCTTATGTTAATTCTAGTATTATTGTCTTTCACTTTTTGCTTATTGTCATATAGTTGTAACCCTTGTATGTTGATGGTGTCGTATCCACCAGTTTGGACTCCTTATTCTTCTCATAGATCCTATATGTACAATTTTTCATCATAGATCCTCTTGGGTCATCCTTTCCTATCTTGGACTCCCTAATAGACCCACCTAGGCCTACCTCCCCATGACATCTCTCAGACAAGATTTATTACTTGGTGACCTTATAATTGATGATGGCCTAGTTAATTAGCCATGGTAACTTTAAGAATTGAATAACGTTTAAAATAATATTTATTATTATTATTATTATTATTATTATATTTGTTATTAATTTTTTATTATTTTATTATTAATGATCATGTTGATTGGTCATTGAAGATTTTAGACATTTTAAAGGCATTTTAAGAACATCAATTTTACTATTCTTTATTATTAATGGCCTTTATCATATTATGGATTTAAACATTTAATTGGTGTTTAAATAATATATTTGTTATTTTTAATTAGATAATAACTATCTTTAATATTATTTTATCATTTGACTTAGTTTTTAAAGGTCACAAAGATAATGCCTTTTGAGTTGGTAGTGGAGGGAGAGGTCACATGGGAAAGGGGGTCAACAGTTTTGAAAAATAGAGAGATTTCTCTCTATTCATAAAAAAGAGCATGGCATTTGAGTAGGTCCAGGTATGCATACAGTAGATGAGGAGTATGGGAGTGGCATAGGGATTAGTGGAGAAGGGAAAGAGAGTAAGGGAAGTAATTTATAGTGGAGTAGAGCATAAGAAAGAGATACCTATAATATATACTTAAAATAAAGGATTTACAAGAAGGAAGCAAATAATAAATAAAGTGTCATGGATTAAGGATAAGACAAGGAGAACAACAAGAAAATAAGGGAGGAATAAATAAAAAGATATGTAGGGACAAGGAATGGATAGAGAGATGGAATGCATATGAAAGAAAGGAGAAACAAATGGAATAAATGACAAATGTGGAAAGTAAAAGAAACATAGCAAGGAAAATTAGAGAAATAGGTAGAGAGAAAATAAAAAAACAAAATTTCTGGGAAGGAGAGATAGTAGGGAGGAGAAGAAGGGAGATGCGTAGAGTATGGCAAGAGGAGGCACAACTAGAAATAAAAGAAGGGAAAGAGCTCGGAAGGTGTGAGGTAGAAGAAAAATGTATGAATGGAGAAAATATAATTACAAAAAAGAGAGGAAGTCAACGGTATGGGGGAGAAATATGGAAGGAGATATGTAGAGAAATGGGAATAGAAATGCAAAGGAAAAGGAAGGAACTTCCTGACATAAACTAGATTCCCCCTCCCTATTTGAAATTAGTAAGCAATTTTGAATACCTAGAATTGGTGCTCTTCATAAATGAAATTGACTAAAATTGAGATTAGTATATTATTAACATTATTATTTAGCACATGAACTAGCCTAAAGAAATCATATTATAAAACATGCTGTTAAAATTTATTAGTTTTTCACACATATCAATGTCACAATAATTTAACTATGCAAACATCTTTAATCACAAGCTATGTTGCATCCTTTTTTACTTTAAAAGATTAAACTCATATTTATAAACCCCCTATGCCTTGGTCCAAATAATCCTAGGTCATTGTGTGTATGTGTGTGTGTGTGTGTGTGTGTGTGTACACACACACACTTCATTTCCACATGTGTGTATAAAACCTGCTGCTAAAATTTATTAGTTTTTCACACATATCAATGTCACAATAATTTAACTATGCAAACATATTTAATCACAAGCTATGTTGCATCCTTTTTGAATTTAAAAGATTAAACTCATCTTTATAAACCCCCTATGCCTTGGTCCAAATAATCCTAGGTCATTGTGTGTGTGTGTGTGTACACACACACTTCATTTCCACATGTTTATATCTTGTCTATCTACCCTAGTATTAATGGCTACATGTAGAAGAGGTCTATTCATAAATAAGTTTGAAAAGATCTGACTTGGACTATTTAGTTAGTATCAGGTAGATTTTACTCATTCCCTATTATGTATTTTTCTAGTTGGGATTATGAAATTGATTTTGAGGATATTTTGAACCTGTAAGAAATTTATGTATTTGTCAATATAAATTTCAACATTAAAATTAAATCAAGCTGAGTATATTTACAGTTATAACAAACTTTGGGTTATCACTTTATACTTTCTCATTTTGAATAATTTGATTAAAAAAACTATCCAATCACTTAGGTAGAGTAGTATTTTATATATATATATATATATATATATATATATATATATATATATATATATATATATATATATATATATATATATATATATATATATATATAAAACTATATATAACTCCATTTGTTGAAAGTCGATTTGGTTTAAATTGTCAAAAGAACGGAGTTGCTAGTGAATATTTTATACTTAACCTATTTAATTATCCGTAGTGTTCTACTTCATTTGGTGATGTTTTGGTATGGGATGGTACAATTTTGGTATATAAAGATGTGTTTTGGATAGTCATAATTACCTTTATTATGATTAATGCTAAATTCCTTTATGGTTAAAATAAGTTGATTGGGATAAAATTTCCTATGTGGGACCTTGATTGGAATTTTTGTGTGTTAATTTAGATGGTTCGATCCTATTGGGCTTTAGTAAAAGCTATGTATTCTTATGTATTGCCATATTTTGGAACCAGATAAAACCCTTGTTTGGATATTTTTTTATCATGGGGGCTTTTATTTGTTTTGTTAAACCTTTTTAATGGTTCGTCTATCTGTAACCCATAGTGACCCATTTTTTGACCTTTGGGGATCATACGAGGTTATGAGACCTCATTATGATTCCCTAAGTCCCTTACATCATTCATGGAATTTAAAAATCATTTTATGGTGTGGAATGCTTACTGGGAACTTTTAGATTTCACCAATTATGAAACCAATTGGCATTATTTTAACTTAAAATGAGGTCATGGTTCAAGTGTTTATGTTGATTATTCCTTATTTTTGATCAATTATGGTTTATAATTAATTATGGGTTGCGCTTATTTATATAACCTATAATTTTTGCCTTAGAATTATGGTATGGTCGAGTTTCTAGATTATCTTGCTTGATTATTTTTATTTATTGGTCCTTTGACCTGGTTGAGTATAATTGTTAAGTTATATACAATGTTTTCTATCCTGCCTTATGATTATGTGGAGCCTACACTAGTTGGTGATTATTCTCATTTTGTTGGTGTATGTATTTTGATTATGATGTCATTTTGTTTGGAATCCAACTTGATCAACACATTGTCCTTGACCCTTTTTGTCAAAACCACCATCTAACTGATGGTTAAGGCTAAGGACCACTGATGGTTGGGCTCATGGGGTTGGTTGGGAGGGTTCATCATAATTTTTTGATGTTGTTCCATACTTGGATGACCATTTAGATAGGTATGATGTTCTTATTAATGTTATTCACATGTTGTTTACCTCTTTACTATCTTTGATGTATATTACTTTCATCTAGCATGACTAGTGGTTGCAATTATAATTACTTCAATTGGATTTTATATTAGTTAGAGTTGGTTCTTGGCATGCTAACCTTATGCATGGTTAATAATCCTTTATAATTAATAATTTCAACCTTATGTTTCTGATTACTAGGTTGTATGTTGGAGCTCACATATAATCCTAGATTCCATCTTGGGATACACTTAAGTTTTATCTTGGATTGTAATTAAGATATGACTTACTAGTACAATAAGTATTACACCATATTATTATTATTGTTGATTATTTATTATGTTACTACATAAACAATATTTCATGTAGTCATAACTAATAATTGGTTTGACACACTATTATATAAATGTTTCATTATATCATCTTATAGAACTTCAATAGGTTCATATGATATAAATTTGACTAGTGATTTACTAGGCAAAGAGTTACCTATTTTATCTTTAACCATATTTGAGTTTCAAATTTGAATTTGTAGTTTTTTATCAAATGCTAATACTATGCTAGTAAATTACCTTGTTATCTTCATTATAGATCATATGCTAATGATGTTATGCCTATTTTCAGAGTGGCATTTATTCCTTATGTAGTCATTTAAAACTCACTTATATTCTCTTGATTGTGATCATCACAGAGATTCTGATATAGATATTGTTTAGGCAAATGGATTTTATGTAGTTAGGTGTTTTGACATACTTGAGTACATTGGATAGGATCACTAGTAAGTTGGAATCTTTAATTGGATGATAACTAATGAGAACTATCTAATTGTTGTTTGTATATACATATGCTTACGCTCATTTCTTTATTATATTAATTAGAATTCATCTTGGTATGACATAAGAATATAGAACTACTTGTAGTTGGTTTTCAATTGGTGTGTGGAGTATAGAGACTCCTTTGGTGTGCTAACTTTTATGTGGTATTATGAGATTATGTACATTCTAATATTGGAAGAAACTGCTAGTATTAAATGGAGAAGATAATCCTAAGACTCTTGTGTCATGAAGTAATGAAACGTTATATGATAATTCCCCTTGTTTATATTCTTATATAAATGAAGTGACTAATAATGTATATATGGATATCATTTTTGTATGCTAGACACGAATATTAACTTTTCCTCATATGGCTATATTTTCCTCACTAAGTAGGCATGGTTGTTGGTATGTATTGGTGTGTGTATTTAACCTTGTGTAAACCTTAATGGTTATACGTTTCAATAATCTAGTTCATTTATAACCATTTTATGCATGTATAAAACATATTTCACCTAATTGAAGCATGATACTCCTTCCAGTTGAATATAATTAGTGTGATGTTAAATTAAAATGGGATTAATTCATTTGTAAACTCCTCGATTGTAAGAGTTAATCATGTTTAATAATCCTTGATTACCTATTTGGATAGAAATGATTATGTAAGCATGTAATAGTTACTTACTAATATACCTTTCTTACCTCAACATCTGTTGTTATAAAAATTAATATTATGGATTATATGTGTTTGGTTGCCATGTTGTTTTGGGGTGTTTGATCTCCCTTTTTCTATTATATATTTTTTTCTATTTTCCAATATGGAATCATTTATATCAATTCCATGAATGGATACCACCATATATTTATCAATTAGATGGTGAGTTAACCTAATTTATACATTTGATAATTATCTTAGGTCATGGCAAACATGTTTCTAAATTGATTAGAACATTTTCGTGAAAATAACTTTTTGTTGTAAGCTTATGAGTCATAACATAATCCATATGTACTCAAATGGATAGTTGGTTTCTCTATGTGTTTAGAAGGATAGGTATTATGATTGATTGTCAATTAGGATAATGGTTTCTTTGGTTCCCATATCTTTAGAACTTTTGTGACCAAATATTGTCATAAAAGGTTAAGGTTAACCTTTCTAGGTGAGTGTACATAAGTAGACTACAATAGCATTGCTTGTTTTAGTAAGTAAGGTTTGGGTCCATCATACATCCAAACATGTACTTTGATATGTAACATAAAAATAAAAATCATGGGGTTGTATCAAAAACACATCATGAAAATATCTAAGAAATGTGTATATCTTCAAGAGATGGCTCCTTAAGTTCATGCATTTTATTTATCTTGATGATAAATGTTTGGCACCCTTTTTCTTGATCCCTACTAAGTTTCATTACAGAAATATGCCTAGGCCTCAACTCTATTTTCTCCCTACATTTGTGTCTAATTTATAAAATCATGTAGACACTCAACTTTATTAAAGTATAACTCAACCTTGGACTTGTGTTTTTCAATCCACTTGACTCTTAGGATCACATCATGTGACTTTAATGGTGCTATATATAGATCCATTATAGTTGTGAATTTAGGAAACATAATCTCTGCTTCAACTAAACACCCATCAACCATGACTTTTGAATCATTCCCACACTCTACTAATCATGAATTTGCCTTAAATATAACTCTTATAAGAAACTTACTAAGCATTCTAGGATCTATAAAACATTCAGTACCCCCTATCTATCAAAATGAAAATTGGATGTTCAAACAAAATCCCTAGTAGCTCTATGGCTAAAGATTGAATTTTGTCTTATTGTTTATCAATTGTTACATGAATATGTTGGTAAAAATTGCCCTATTCAGGATTAGGACCTTTGTTATTTGATTTTTTCTCAGTAAACTCATGAGCGTAATGTTCTCCTCCATAAATGAAACAACTTCCATGTGGTCATTTCCTATCAGTCTATGGGTTTCACTCGAGACAACATTTGAAACCATTACCTACTTTATTATTAATTTATCCACTATTAAATATGACATTTTGATTTCTTAAATAACCCTTGGAGTCTCCACTCCTCTATTTAAAGTTCTTCTTGAAAGTTGGCTTAAAACTTCCAAAAAATTCATGAACCTTTCCCTAGCTTGTGCAAAAAACTTAAGCTTTTGGTCGTGCTTAACTAATTTTTTGAAGACCTAGTCCATAGTATAAGGCTCATAAACATCTACCTCACCATTGATCTAAAGTTTTAATCCCATGTTAAACTTATTGATCTTGAACCTATCATTTGTTTATTACTGAGGTACATGGTTTAAAATATTGGTGAAATCATCACATTACTCATTCACTAATAAGTATACATGCTTTAGATTATATAAATATATGATCCTCTAATTAAATTAAAGTGTTGAAGCCACTGTGACCTAAATAATATCACAAACTTCTCCTATGTAGTGGCAGTTGAATTAAGGTTCATTTCTAATTTTTTATTTGCTCACCATGTAGCTTCATCAACAATCAATTGTTATGCTTCCCTAACTACTTTGGTGACCTTGGATCAGTTTTAAATATCAAAATATTTATCCATCTTTATTAGTCATGCTTCAATTCTATCACCTAGGATAATTCCATTGAACTGAGGTGGACTCACCTTTTTCATGCCCCTAAAGAACTCTACAGCTCCCTAAGCTCTCATATCCTATTCAATTTGTTGCTCAGAAGTATGCTCAATAAGATCTTCATAATGTTTCGCATCTCCATCGCCATGCACATCCTTCTCCAGTGTTGTGATCTGATCCTTCATATCACTCATAGATGTGAGAATATGATCCAACTTTATTGCTTTTTTAGGTGAAAATTAATTAGGATTAATTGGAGGGTTATTGTCATTAAAATTTTAAGGACCCTTACATAATACTCTTTTTTCACCATTATTCTTTCTCCTTAAAAAAAATGAAAATGTTAACGTACTCATTAAGTCCTAGAGCTCGAACCTTGGCCGTGATACCCCATGCGACAACCCCTCGAGGATTGTACTAGAAAAATACAATAATTATTCTTTTTAAAATAATTACTCAACATCTATTATGTCATTATAGTACACCAAATGAATATAATTAGTTATTCTTAACACACTACCACAACATATTAGACTTTCATAAAATTTTAATGATAATAATTCCAATCACTAGCATTTTATAAAACTTAACGTAATTACAAGGAAATTAATCACTTTAGAATCGAGTCATGATTGGTACAATAATATAAATATTGTTGTTGAACCATATTAAATAGTATAATTATATTTATATTAATCATTTTTCCTCAATATAATTGATATATACTATGCTTCACAGAGCTTGAGTCATCAAATTAACTCATGTATCTATGATAATCTCAAGTGTAGTATCCATGTAAGTACTAAAATGGGGAGGTAAAGTAGTATTTGAGTAATTTTCCACACCAAATATGAAATTATGATCCCTCACACAATCTCTCATTAAGGAATGGCTCTCCCTTCATGAATAAGTAGATATTGATGATGAGATAATCCAGAGAGACATGTTGTTACCCATTTGTTGTAAGACTTTTATTAAATGATGTGTACCATAAATAAAATACATTTATAACATGATATCATACAAACACATAAATCAAATATATGAAATTACAATGTCTATCTAACATTATTTCAGTAAAAAAATTTCAAATAACATATGATCTCTCTAGGATATATCAAATTTCATACACACCACTGGGTTAGATTATTTATATTTGACATTGATGAAGCTATCTAAGTTGGTGAATTTTGTCTCACTACTTAGTTAGTATCATCAATGATAGATATGGTTAATATATAATTTAAACTAATAGGTGCATGCAATTATTTATATAATCAAGTACAACACATGCTAATTACAGAATAATTACTATGCATAAATTTAGTCTGTCAAACATATGATTGAACCTCATTTATATTATTTTTTTATAAACAATAACTAATGACAATAAATTTAAATTTCCATACATGTATTATGGAAGTCATTTAATGATTTTGTTTATTTAAACATATTATAAACACAAAATCAACATCTTTATAACATAAAGATTGTTCCTCCATATTTTTTGCCCTCATCATAGCCCAAAGATCTATAATAAGTCAAAGTAAGAGTTTGCCT
Source organism: Torreya grandis (assembly GCA_037957365.1). Lineage (NCBI taxonomy): Eukaryota > Viridiplantae > Streptophyta > Pinopsida > Cupressales > Taxaceae > Torreya > Torreya grandis. The sequence goes on along the minus strand of JARHVA010008382.1, from coordinate 467,241 downwards.
ATAAAATAAAGATTTACAAATAATTAGTTTACTGTTTACTAATATAAAGAAATTTTCCAACATATGACCATGTTTACTTTATTATACTAATAAGCAGAGTTTTCATAATATAAAGATCATATAGTTTAATACTTTCACATTCACGTACATTTATATATAATGATATATATATATATATCATCATATATAAATGTAATTCATATATGTACTATTTTTTATTTATATATAATTATCCAACATAATGACTCAATTTTAGAATTGTTTATATCTAAATATTAAACGAGCCATACCACAAACAAAAAACATTCTTAATGAAACTTAGATTTCATTTTCAATATTCACTTCATACATAGTTAACTTATATAAGCTCAAGATTCATTTTCAAGTAATTAACTCATGGTTAACTATCACAAGGAATACTAGTTTCCATTCATAACTAATGGACTTCAACGTTGACACATGCAAAGCCATAACGCATTGGTTCGTCCTAGTTAACTGGTTATTAAAATTAAATATAATCTGTTAAAGGATGAATTTACCTGTATGAACTTGAGTTTATACCTCAAAATAGAAATCTAAGATAAAAATCAAGTTTCATCCAAAATTCTACTTGCAACAAAGAAGAAACTTAGTTTCCTTCACACATTTAGTATTTCTTTCCCAATGGATTATTAGAGCTTCCTAATTCATCAACCATTATTCCCTTGAGAATATAAACATGTATATATCCAATTTCATGATTGACTCAAGGAAAAATTGCTTTAAAAATTTTGTTTTATTATTTTATCTTAGAAGACTCCAACATGAAATCAAATATATAAAAAATAAATTTAGTACTCAGTCTCATATATAATTTATTACCTTTAAATGTTTATACCATCCAAATACATAATTAATTACCTTTATGGTATATACATAGCCAAGGGGTTGACACAGGTCAAAAGACTAGTTCACCACCCACATGATTTCCTATTTGATCATCCAATAATTTATCTAAGTCGACCTAATATGTTAAAAATGGTATATAGATAGCATAGGTAAAAACCATATGTAAATAAAATCTTCCTCAATCAGTTACAGGATCTAAAATAAAAAGCACTTTAATCAATTTTTTAATTTATAATTATCATGAAATGGAATTACTTCACCTACCAATAGTTTATTTTACTATTCTATTTCTCTTATTGCCTTGCTCTCACCATCCTCCTTGTCTTTTCCTCATCATACTCGTTCTTTCTATTTTCCTCACTGTACTTCTTTCTTTGTCATATTCTCTTTTATTTACTTTGTGGTACTCTTCTACTATCTGCTTCCTTATATTCTTCTACTATCTCCTTTGTCGTATTATATTCTTTATTCATATTATCATCTCTTCTTTTTTATATTACCTTCATGCTAAAGTCGTCACTTTATTATTTCTATTTTAAAATGTTAACTTAATTTCCATTTATTTCATAAATCATGCATTTTTTAATTTTTTGCTATTAAGGTCATGTTAATTATTATTTTAAGTTCACTTAAGTATAATTTTAGACCTTTAATTCTATAGTAATCCATGATTTGTACTATCTCTTAAGTTATCATTATTATAATAGTTAAATTTCTTTAATTTAATCATAAAAAGATAATTAAGCCAATTAATAATCCAATTATTTCAAGATAAATATTTTAATTATATACAAGTGTATATGGATTATCTACATTTATATATCATTATTTAATCATAGATTTATACTTATGCTTTGACTATATATATATATATATATATATATAGACACACACACACACACACACACACACACACACACACAAAATCAAGACATTGATGTTTATCAAATATCATTTTAACCAGTCACCATGTTTAGACAATCCAGCTTAGTTTAAACATCGAGAACATGACCATAAAATAACATTATATGAGTAAATTTATGCACTAAAATCATACATGAGATCACATAATTCAAATCGTCATAAACATCAACTAAAACATGATCATAGCAGAATTATATTAGAACTCAAAAACAAAAAAGCTATCTAAATCAAACAAACAGTTAAACAAGTTATTCTACTATGGTTTGTGTTGGGTTACTAGCAGTTCTTATTTTATTCACCAATCATCCCATCTATACCATCCTCTCTAATGATACTCTCCCTCTATGATGCTCTAAGGGAATAATTAATCTTACATGCACCTTGAGATAAGTAGGTAGTTATTCTAAGTCATTATATATATATATATCAAAATTAATTATGTATAACTAAAAAATATACATTCATAGTTTACATAAATAAGAAAGTATAATTGTCACTTAATTAATCTATTATGTAAACAAATCAATATATCACTATCCCATAACCAATATATGTCATAAATTTTTATCAAAGAAATGACAATCAAATTATAACCATAATAATCCATGGATTTAAGCATTATTATACTTAAGGTGAAATCGAGATGTAAAAAAAAAGAGGTTGTTGAAAACGTCTCACATATTATCAAACAAATGATATGGTAAGTGTAATTCCAAAATCTATAACCTTTTCTAGCATCCCCCTAATCTATGCCAAATGGGAGCTTTAAAATGGAGCGTGCACATTCATAAAAGCATAATTAAAATAGGTTATAGCTTAGCATAATTTTATGTTGGAGAGTGATTTAATTATAAATTAAAACCAAGGGCAGAAGATCCATAAAATAGGTTATTGGAAGTCTTAAACCAATAATTTGGTATATAAAAATGAGTTTTAAAAAATATTAAGAATGTAGCTATAACCAAATTGTCATTAAGCAATGGAATAACCTATGAACTTATTAATTTAAGCTATTGAAAAATATATTTGAATTACATTTTAAAATTAATGTAGAAAATTTTATTTAAATATATTATTTTTTAAATTAAATATTTGAGGATTAAAAACATTGATCGAAGATTAAAGGAATAATTACCTTTTTTTAATTGTTAAGATTAGGAATGTTTTGTCTTGTTCAAGATTTATGAGACTTTAAGAAATTGATCAAGATTGAATGGATAATTGCCCTCAATTCTTTTTAAGGTTTAAGAATGTTTTATCTTATTTAGAATTTATGGATGTAAACAAGTATAAATTTATTGAAATTTAGATTGTATAAGATATTTGTTTAACCATAAAAGTCAAAATTCTATCATGTATTTATTGTACTTGTTAAATATATAAATGACCAAATACATAAAGAAGAAAAGGTACATAGATGATTTATTATTTTTTCTACTCACTATATTTGTTGTTGTTAATAAAAATTATACATAATAACTCTTGATTGAATCATCTTGGAAAATAAATTGTTAAAATAGTAATACTCAAATATTTATATTAATTACATCTATAAATGTCTACCGAAACCATCTAATGTGACTTTGAATATGTGACTATTTAGATCAAAGTGCATGTGTATGGTAAAATTTTGTATGCATTCATTAATCTTCAGTGTTGTGTAAACAATATTTTTGTCATTCTATTTTCTCTGAAAACCTAAGCATATACACTTAAGACTAATATGGTTTGAAAAATAGGTTATAAGGGTTGGGTTGGGCTTACTTCAGTGACTCCTTGACAAATAACTTAGACTTACCTACATTCCCAATACTTAGAAGGAGCAAAGCAAATGTAATTCTTCAATCAACAGGTGTGTGTGCTCCAAATCATGTAAATGTAAGTAAAGGATATATTTTATTATGTCCCCATTTCGTACAACCATGTAATTAGATTTGTCTTTTATAAATTTAAGATTTTGAACAACAATATACTAAACGTTTATTTTATTTTTAAATAATTTTTTTATTTAATAAATAAAATTTTATGTAAAATTATAATTATATATATATACCAAATAATACCGAAAAGATAAGATAAAGATCCCTAAAAAGTGGTTTATCCCAACCCAAAAAAAAAGATGACTCAAAAAATATCCTAGCACATTTACAACAGTTGGTTGTGTTTGGGATAGTTGACACTATCCTTAAACCATAAGAATCTTACCATTGATTGAGTTATACTAGGTATCCCTATGATAGATTCAATAGAGATAAGGAAAGCCCCAAAAAAAAAATTCATAGTCAAATGAAGCAGTTAAGAATAGCTGTCACGAAGATGAATGCGCGAATGAATTTATTATTTCAGTTTTTTCGTTTACAAATGTAAAGTCATATTAAATTCATTTTATAAACAAAGCTTATATAAAATTTGGGGTATCTAAAAATTCCACCCTTTCAATATGTAATTCAATATCGATGAAAAATAATGACTTAAAAGGATAAAAGAGAATCCAAACTTACATTGGTGACATTGAATTTAAAAGTTTCATTGCCCAATACATAAAAAGTGTGGATCTCTATAACTTGCTCGTGTGAATAAATTTGGAACCCACATCAAGTTTATATGTGAATCTGAATAATATGTTGTTGAAAGAATTGAGATTCAAAGTTATAATGTAGTACCATAGTTGTCATTATATAAACGGGAAAAATAATTTTCATGGATGTTATTTATACCTAAAATCTGATTCATTTGTATTTAAATATTATTAATTTTTTTTGTAATTTATATAATATTATTTTCAATATGTTAAATATAATAACTTTACAAATCTAATCCTTATAATATTATATATCTTTAAAAAAATGATCCATGCAACATGTCTTATTATTTCATAGAATACATGACATGTTCATTATCTTTCCAAATACCCAACATATGCCGTGTATATATGTCTATATTTCAATTTTTCTAATTCTAAATCACAATCTATCTCAATCCATCTTCATTCCATCCCAATTTGTATCATAATTTGTCCCATTTTGTGTCATAATTTCATAAACTTATCATCAAATTCATTTAATAATTATTTTAAACACCTCATATTTTTACCAAAATAATATTAGACTACATAAAAAAGCATGGAAGGTGATGCAAACATATGTAATCCATCTCATATAAATTGTATAATAGACTGTAAAATACGAATCTTCAATCTGATATTTTATGAATCTATGATAGAATCTTGATATATACCCCCATTGATATGAACGTTGAATCATTTGCAAATAAATCATGTTAAAAGACCTAATTATATGCATCATGTATTTCAAATAAGATTTGATTATGTGAATTACATATTCCTAGATTATAATATATGTCATCATTCAAAAACATTTGATCATTTATATCCATGTGTGACACTATGTAGTTTGCGCTTGGAGCTCGAGTAATGGTGGATAGAGTTGTTAATGTGATTAAGAATTTACTTTTCATTAATTATTTTAAATTTTCCTTAAATTTATTTAATTTGATACATATGTGTGTAGCCATCATGCACATGGAGATTGTGGTTTTAGTTTATATTGATTGCTCCAAATGGTCACGCAAATGAAAAAATATTAAGTATCATAAATACAATTTACCTTATTTTTAAAGTATTTGAATATCTAACCTCAATTATATCGTACCATATTCACAGACTTTTCCCTAGTCACAAGGATTGAGGCTAGAGTATGTATGATGAGTAGACCTTAGATACTTGCATTAAAATGTTCATTTGTAACATAGTAACGAATAACCACAAAATTATTACCATGTAACTAATCGGAGGTGAAATTGAAATACGAGCCTCCAAATAATGATGCTTACTGTAACATCGTAGATTAGTAGGAATGTTGTTTTTATTAATTTAGTGAACAATTTGTTTCGAGTATAAATAGGTTAAATTTTAGTTTATAGAATTTATTTGAAATTCATTTCTATTTAATAATAAATTTTGTTTTAAAATTTCAGTCCAACGAATTGTGATTGCAACATGGTTCATGTTCTTAGATAAATCATTGTAGGCAGAGTATCATTCTGTATCTTCAATATCCATCTATCCTTTTTCAAAACTATATTTATAGCTTCAGACAGTGTTTGTCACAAGCATCCATTCTCTATCACAGGTGTCTAAACATTGTGATCATTTTACATACGGTCTTTTTTTAAATTTTATTTTTGTTTTCTACAGGTTGATCATAGATATGATATTTTAAAACTTATGGAGGACATTACAATTACCAGTGGTAGGCATGCGTAGAGTTTTTTACGGTCCAGTGTCTAAGGACGAGCACAGAGTGCATAAGTATTTGAAAGGATGGGATCAGGGGTACAATATTCTCCGCCCCTCCCCCCTCATGACACTATTTTTATGTTTTGTAATGTATTTTTGTCAGCTTTTTTACGAGTGAGTAAATACCTATGTCTATTACTGGTTTCATTTATACTTGTGGATGGAGGGTGCATTCTAATTTCTTATCGTATGAGTATAGGAAGGGTCATGGAATGATGTGATCTTGGAGTTGTATGGCCCTATCATATTTGTATTTAAATATGAATAAATTTACAGGAGAGGAATAAATAGGATATTTTGGGTCAGCTATCCCTTTCAATGTATATGTTTATGAGTATATATTAGTGGCTCATCCAATAGATGTGTAACATGTAGATGGATCAAATTTATATATTTTTGGATAGATATGGTTTTATATCCTAATGCTATTAGGTGGAAAATGATTAATTATATTATAATAATAGATTAGTTGAATCTTTTTTCCATTATATGGAGTCTATATAGAATATTTATTGGATGGACAAACACGTCATAAAATTAAAACATATTAGAATGAGTTAAATTCTATAATTTTTAATTTATTTTTGGTAAAGTGGGCTTTGAAATGGATCCATTCTCTTATAGTGGAGAAAAATAAAAATCATTAAAATATCAAGGAAAATTATATTCTAGTGGAGATTGAAATAAGCTACATGTAGGATGTAAACTAGCTCTAATCCTTCAAAAGAATAGAAATGAGGTTTAGAAAAAAGGTCCCCCAAACTATTATATTTCTAGATCAAAGGATTGTATTAATATTTTCAACAAAAGTTTATATTAAAATTTTCAACTTCCTTCCTAAAGTGACATTTCCATTTGTTGATAACCACTCTCTAATCTTCCCCTTCCTCTAACATAGGAAAAATGCATAGAGAGATTTTACATGAATCTGATAGTTTGGAGTTCACCATATAAATCCATGATACAAAACTTGAATCATCCCCCAAGTTTATTCCATATGATATTTCCATCAATGTGAAATCCACCTCCCTTGTTACAACATCATTTTTCTCTCCTCGGAAGGCTTCTATTACTAACTATCGAACTTCACTTTCATCCTCATTCTTAGCTTCACTATTCGCCTAGACTATTAGGTTTTCAAGATCATCATCATTTCACCATGAATTTCCTTGTTTGTGTTTAATTTTCACACAATTATTGACCAAAGACCTATTTCAAAGCACATTATTTTTATGAGTAATTCTAGTATGATCATGGGATGAGGTATTATTACATTATGTATATTGTGTCCCTAGTGTCATTGTCATAGACAAATATTCATAAAGATGACTAACATCATAGATATTTGGTTTTTGAGTGCCACAGAGCTATCACTTATTCCTAAAGGGGAGGTGGATCAACCAATAGTTATTACAGAATTGAGTTATATAGGATGTATAACCGAGTGTATGTTGTGATGGTAAAAATCTTGTTGAGCCTTATAATTTTATGATTTTGTAGAGATAAACATAACTTGTCCCAAGATACAAATCTAAGTAACAATGTAAAAAATTAGGCAAGATAGATAGGCAACCATAAATCTTAATTCTCTTTTATTGAGAGAGATATGGACACATGTCTATTTTAAGTGTTTAATAGTTTATCATATTTTTATTTCCACTTGTAAATGTAGGCAAATACCTTGTGTTTTGAAGGATATAATTATAGGGAAACTATTTTTGAGAATTTCATTTGCTTACTAAAGATGGAGATTCTAAATGATGTTATTTTGGGTAGAGTTTTACAGAGGATAGATGACATCATAGGCATTTGTGTACCCTATTTTTATCACGATGTAGTTTTTATAGTTTTTATCCTTATTATTTTAGGTTAATAAGATGAACTAATGTGTAGTTAGAGAGATAGTTAATTTCATCACCAATAATTTGTGTTGACCTTGATTAGAGTATTTTTATTTATTATGTGTAGTTCTATAGTGATTATGTGATTTTAGAGTAGACATTCAATCTAGACTAGCCATATATGAAGACCATCGGAGATAGAGTTGATCTTGGTCATGATATAAACATGATGATAGTAGGACATCCCCCTTTGAGGCCCATAGGAATATGGATAAAGATGATCATAGTGACATGGAGGGTCAAGGCTAGTGTGTTCCCATTTTTTCTTATAATTTTAAAGCTAAGGTTTTGATAGGAGCTCTTCCCTTTTATAGTGGAGAAAAACATATAAAATTCAATGTAAAAAGATACACCTCTTCTACTGGTAAACAAGACAAGTTGTAGATAATCTATAAACTAGTCTCAAACAAACGATAAAACTAAAATGAAGAAATAAAACTATGTCCCTTCCAAACAATTATCTTTTCTAGGTCAAAGTGACATGTTCAATAGTTCAAGGTACTTCTTAAAGTGAATTTTCCTCTTGTTTTTAGACACCATTCAATATTCTGCATCACCCAAATAAATGAAAATAGGAATAGTGATCTCAATTGAATCTAAACATTGATAGTTATTCATAGAGACGTGTGCAACAATATTTTCAATTGGCTGCCCTTTTTCTTGATTTCTTTCATCCCTTATTTCCCTCAATCTAGAATCCTTTTCTATACATGGAAAATTTATTTTTTCTCTATAAGAGTTGGAAATGGGGATTTTGGAACTTGAATCACATATACACTATCGTTTTATTTATCTATTTGGATAATTAGATATTTATAACTATCATCCCTCCACTAGGAATTTCCCTCCTTATTTTTAAGGTAAGAACAATTATTAACCAAATGACCAGTTACAAAGCATCTACAGCATCTGAGGGGTAAAAATTCATAGTTGATATTTTATAATGCTTGTATAATCCATTTCTTTTCTCCCCACAAATGGCATATATTACTTGATAGTTTTTACTATTTTTTCCTTTATAAGAAAGTCTCACATTGCCTCAACTTTCCTAGAATCTGGAGTAGAGGAAGATAGTGAAGTAAACTTGTGGAAGTATTGTTAATTTTTTTTAATTTAGTAATACCCTTATCAAAAAAATATATTTTATACTAAAATACATATATTTTTAATCTTTATTCCCATTGATACAATGATAGTAAAAAAATGATCTTTCCCCCGCTCATGTTAATAAATTTTTGGGGTGATAATGATTATAAGATATCTCGATAAATTTTATATCAATGAGTATTCTTAAAATAGCATTCAGTCTATCCTTGAAGTTGAAACATCATATTGGTTGATTCATATTTAAAATAATAGGACTCATGAGAGTTTCATCTTATGAATATCTTCTTTGAGATTATTTCTTAGCCATGACATTATTTTTAAATAACTCTTAACTAATTTACTTATTTATATCCATTCTTTTAAGTCGACATTAATTTCATTGTATTATCTTATTTTTATAGCATGATCAAGATATGGTGAATGCACAAGGTTTTTTTCTATTTAAATAGTTTCAAAATAAAGAGATTGGAAAGATTCAAAAGTATGATAATGCAAAATTTATTAAAGAGGAATCATAAGATCCCTAAAAATTTACACATTTATTTTAAAACTATGTTGGTGTATAGATAAATTACTTCACACAAATATTGATTCACAATATGTAATCATTAGCATATCAAAACTTCCTAAGGATAAAATTTCATCACCTATAAACAAAATCATCTAATAGGAATGCCATATTCTCTTAAAATTTAATTTATTGAAAAAATCTTAAACCTCTATAAAAAAATACATAAAAGGTTGTTAACCTCTCAGGAACATTTGTAAAAATTATGTCAAGTTAATTTTATAGAAATATTTAGAAGGTAAGCCATGCATTTCTAGAGGTGTAGGAATATTCATAGATCATCTAGGATAAGTGATTTCATGTCTTTCCTTTAACATTCCTTGTTATTAAAATAACTTAGCTAAAACTTTATCTTTTCTCATAGGTTTGAGAGCTTTAATTTACTAGTACATTAATAGATTATTTATAGAAGTTTATTATCTCTCTACTATATATATTTTAAAATCAAGAAGTTATGTCAAGTGGAATATCAATTCAATAATTCAATATATCCTCCATACCAATCATCTTTCTCACAACATTTCTTTCTTCAACAACTATAGTGAGAATAATTCTCTAATGGATCTCCTAACTAACATTGGATTGATTTACCTTATTCCTAATAAATATTGACATTGTGAAGGCCAAATTTTATAGAAATAATGCAAATCATTAATTAGAAAATATTTTACCAACTGCCAACTTCTCATTTTGTCAACTTATCATTAGGGAAATTCATGATATAGATTTTGGAGTGTTTATCTTAACCTTAATGTGTTTTAATGTTTGACATCAAATATTTTTATTGATTTAGTTTTCCTACTTCCTAGAAGTGGTTTCAAGGTGGTTGGTTCTTTTAATCCTAGACTACTATGGGCTTTGAATGTTTTGGGCTTCAGTTATTTGGTATTGTCTCATGTAAATAGTTTATTGTCTTTGTGGTTTATTTGAATTTTTTGGCATTCTTATTGTCTCCTTTTACTCTCCTAACGACTTATTTTATATTTATTCAATTGATATACTAGCCACATCCTCTTGTAACATGGGGTAAGGTCCACTTTTCCATGATTATTATATCAAAATATATATCTAAATTGTTATTAATGAATGGATAAGGACATTTATATGTAACCTATTGTTCTTGATTTTTAATATTTTATTGATAATCTCTCTTTTAACTTAAGATATTAGTGGAAAAAAACACTATGAATATGGTGGAACCTATCTAAAGATTTACCAATTAATCTCATAGGGAATGCTTTAAGAAAATTTCTATCATGGGTACTATATATTTCCATCAAATACATAAAGATATTAAGGTGGAGGTAATTATGAATACGTCAATATTATAATGTAAATATAGGCACTCTGAACTCATGGAGTAGTGATGAGTTAAGTATCTTAGCTACTTATATATGTCCATGTTGATGGGGAGACCTATCTTATAGAGGTCATAAATTTTGAATTGTTAACCTAAATGACCTCTCCTTCATGAAAAAAATAACATGATTAAAATAATAATTCATTCATAACCTAATAAAATGGTAAGTGTCAATTATAATATGTTTGGATATCCATACTAAATCATATAAGTATAACAAATTGTATTCTAGTATTTTTGGTCATGCTAAAAAGAGGGGAAATCAGATAAACTTATAATTGGATGCGAACATGGGTTTAAACTAATCCAAAATTTTAAATTATTATTTATATTATATGGTGAAAATTTTAGGCCCATTTGAATAGGCATTAAAAATTTATTATGAAAATATTTTTGTTATTTATAGTAGGGGCAGTTAACTCTAAGTAGTTCATGGCAATCATAATTTTGAATTTAGGTTTATTTAAATAATTTTATGTAATTATTTTATTAATTAAAAGGTGAATCAATGAATATTATGGTTTTACTCAATAATTAGAACTCTAACTATTGATATTCTTTTGCTTTGTTATTTTGTGGATTCATCATCTAGTATCAAATCAAGTTAGACTTTTGCATACATATCTAAATATTACTCACATTATATATTTACCATTAACTTACTTATGATCCTGACCTTACTGATTTATCATTATTCACACATACAATTTTTTTAGTCTTTATGTGAATAACTTATCATTTAGCTCAGATTGTTCCCTAATCTTAGGTCATAATTTATTATTTTACGGACCCCTATATCCATATTCAAATTGATCTAGTTACATATGTCATTTTCTTTGGTTCAACTTATCCATGCCCATTATAAAAACTAAAATTTAAAAATCAAACCCTTCTTTTATTTTGTTATGTAGGTTTTGATTATCAAATCTAAGGGAAATTACTAGAAGAGATAACTATTTAATAACTTAAAACTTATTCCTATTCATATATATGAATAACTTATAAAATAACTATTATAATTATCCATGCATCCATGCATCATTTGGGGATTACCCTAAATGATCAAAATATATAAAACCCTAAAATCAATATCTCTAAGCTAAGTGTAAATACTATTGAATGGTCAAAATCACAACTTTCAAGTGTTCAAAGACACAAACAGGATTGCACTTCATTCTTGTATTACACATATTACACACAAAAAATTAAGTAGGAGAAACATTTATGGTTTGATCCCTCTTATAGGTATATAAATGTATCCAAAACTTGGCTATTTAGTGACAAAAGGTTGTTGTAAACTTGACCCATCCTTTTTAACTTTTTTATAATGTAAAGTAGTGTCGAAGGTGGAGCTATGATTTCTAGGTAAATGAATATTAATGAAAAATTTCACGGAGTCTCAACCTCTAATATATCACAAAATGCATATTTATATGTAGGCACAACAATATGTGATGGAATAATTTCTCACATAGAATAGGGATGAATCTATTAGAGCACAAACATATTTGGTTGAAACAAGCATCCATACATTACCAAATATATCTAAAGAGGTTTAAAATTCATATTCCAAATTATAGAAACCATATACCAATTACATAACATTGTTTATTAATGTATACTATCACATAAATGATCAAAACCTACAAAAATTATTTTTTCTATGTTATAGATCATTTATATTTATATAAAGTATAATAAATGAGTTATATTATACCATTTACATTTAAATTTTCTTAATTTAAAAATACATTAAAGAATTAAAATTTTTCAAAAAATTTATCTTGTATAGACCATAAGATATAAAATAAGATAAAAACATGTTTCTCAACTTCTTCCTTTTTACTAAACACCATAAAATCCTAGGTTCATTTAGGGTTTTATTCATCTATCCCATGTTTCATATATTTTTTTAAAATCTAGTTTTATTATATGCTTTCAAAATTTCCCTAATTGGTGTTCTCTAATGAGATTACTTAGATGTTTTAATAATAGAATATTATATTACAAAAGTAATATCAGAATATGTAGATCTATAAAATAATTGACAAAATATTAGAATACATGATAGATATAGTTGAGGCACTTCAAGGGGTAAACCTTAAAATTAATTTGATAGGAGTAGAATTCACAATATGATGATGAAATACTAATCAATACCTCATATATATGCTCCACTTAATAATGGGTATTCCATAGGCAAACCATACTAATACCATCGAGAGATATAAAAAAGTAATATAATATAGATGCAAACCATTTGTTACCCACACATATCCCTAGACATGTAATACATTAATTCTATATCATTTCCTTCTTCTTCAGAACAACATTGTTCTCAATGTTGAATCAAACTAGGATATTGATTTAAGAACACTTGATCATATATTGTTACATCTTCAGAATGTAGATTCATCCATTTGATCAAATACTCCTTAATCACTTTAGTCTGTAGTTATTTTGTATGCATGTGAAGGATCTTTTCATGATGTATTATGATGTATACTTATTCATCCAATTAAGGTAACATAGTCTGAATATAAAATCTATGTCTAATGAATTTATTTAGGAAAGAGACATGGAATCCAATATGTATGGTAGTAGATAGGGGAATATTCAACATATAAACAACACTACTAATTTTATGCATGATCTAATATTGACCATAATACTTAGTAGACAAATTTTCATCCTTTTTTGTTACTTTATATGTATCTACTTAAATTGTTTTAGACACACAATGACACAATCACCAATGTCAAAATTATGATCACTATGTTGTTGATCCACTTGTTACTTCATCCTATTATGTTCCATTACTAAATTCTCTCACAAACTAGGTAACACCTCATGCTGATGTTGAATGTGTTCCTCAACATACTAAATCTTGGGATGCACTTCCCTGGTTGAAGTGATGAATGCAAAGTGATACCATATAATCCCACAAAGGGAAACATTTTGTAACAAGTGTTAAAAGAACTGTTATACCATAATTTAATGATTGATAGCCAATGAACCCATTTTATCCTATTTTTTATAAAAAAATAATGAAGATGCCCTTACACACACACACACACACACACACACACACTACCTTTCTTTATTCATAATATTTGGGATGATAAGATGAATTATGAGCCAACTAGCTACCCAAACATGCAAATAATTTAGTCCAAAAACTATTAATACATATGAGGCCTCCTTAACTTACAATTATATTTGGATTACCATGTAATTTATGAACTATATTGAGAAAAGTACAATCCACTTTACAAGAGACAAATGGTGGTGATTAGGATAAAAATAACATAATTGCTGAGTTGATCCATAATTACCATGATAACATTTTTATCCTCAACCTACAATAACATAATAATTAGGTTCATAAAAACCTCCTCCCACCTGTAGTTAGGGATGGATAAAGGATGCAAAAGTCCTATGATATTATGGTTTTCATATTTGTTATATTAACATACCATACGTGAAACCAAATATCTATAGACATCCCCTTGAGTCCTTCCCAAAAAAATCTTACTTCATTCTATTATATATTTTTGAAAATCCTTAATCACCTCATATTGGATTTGTGTGAATCTCCTAAATCATTTTATGTTTTAGGAAAGAATGTTTAAAAAGGTATAATAAATACTTATAACATAATGCATTCCCTTTCCA
>JARHVA010008382.1:360000-445000 GCA_037957365.1 Torreya grandis | reverse complement strand
TTTCAGTTAACCTTTTCATGTTATTTCTAAATCTATGCCCATTAACAACGTTAAACTCATCAAATACTGAATGGATTATCCCACTATTATTGGGGTAGTCTATATAGGGTTTTAAGGGTTACTCATAATATGAACAAATAGTTCAAGTCATCGCATTTACCACATAAGACATCATGTAGAAATTTCCATCTGGTAAACATCCCATATTTGTTATTCTCAAAATTAAGTTGGTGTTGATAATCTCTCTTATGTCTATGATCTTGTTGGAAGTAAAAAATATGTCTAGTAAAGGGACCCAAACATCACTAACATAAGTAATGCCTACAAAAACATATATCATGTTTAATAGGGCCATAATTATTCTCACCCTTATTCTTAAAACCAAAATGAGGATAGCTGAGGTAGGGACCTAAACTACATTGTTATTTGGGTTTACAACCCATTCTAACAACTTGTTCTCGATGTTGTTAACAAGACATGAATTCACCATGTTTTCCCTATTTGACATGTATATGAAATAGATTCTTTAATAAATTTTAAATGAATTTACACTGATATATGGAATTGTTATTTTTCCAATCCTAAAGTGTAATACCTTCATAGTAACCTTTTCATTCATGAATCAATCAAGTAATAGGTCAATGAAGGGAATTACCTATGGTTTGGATGTTGTGTTGTTAATACCAATTACTTTGATGAACAAAATTTCATACTCATATCTTTGTGAAAATGGAAATTTTATCATCAAATTTATATGGTTTGACTATGTCAACCATATCCCAAATAATAGAATAATTTTTGAATACATGGTTTAGGGCTAACAAATCAAATGTTATATCATTGTATTTAGTTGGTCTTAGAACTGAGTATTAATAAAGATTTTGGATGTGAGATGAGGAATCCATTTAATATATTGTTTGAAAATTCTTTTTTATGTGCAAAAAAACATGTAAATTCTGTCATAATGGAGTTGTAGATGCATAGTTTTCACTTGAGCTCAAAATTTAAAATACACTTGATGTATAGAAGGTAATGTAATTAGATTGGAAATGTAGATTTTAAATATATTGATTCATTGTGTTGGATTATATAATTGAATGTATTAATTCATTGATTCATGTGAATTAATTACAATAATGACCATCACTCTTTTCCCTATTTATTCTCTACATTTGAATTTCATAATACTAACTTATGCAACTTTTAGTACCATGTGGCATCTTCTACATAGTCATATATGACAAGTCATGTTAATATCATAGATATATATTTTCCACTTTTTTAGTATTAGTTTTGATGTCTTTATCATTTTTTATATGGCTTTGGAAGACATGTGTTTGTGTGTTATTATTCCACTCTTAACTAAGTCTTAGCTTGTTGTGTTTTATCTCTTTGGTCATGGGATACTGAGATATTGACATGTGGATGATTATCATTTCTTTGATTCCCCAAAATTATCCATATAAAGTTTGATACTAATGTTTCCTCTAAGCTATCAGGATGATGACACATGGACAGCTCTCACTAATCCACTTGCCTAGTATTGTTAGAACATTGAATCCTAAGGGGCTTATTGTCCCTTAGCCTTGGTAAAATTATTAAATAATAATAATGATAATATATTATTTTTTAACATGAGGTGGAAACCTCATGAAAATAAATAATAAATTTATAATTATTGAATAAGTTACCAGACATTAATTAAATGACTTTATCAGGATGGATGCACCTATTATTTTTATAATGGTCACCTCCCTTGGTATTTCACTATAAATAGGATTTTACCTCTATTGTGTAATAATATATCATGAATTTGGAATTATTTGATCATATTTATTTTTTTGAGTTTTGTGAACCACGACATGGAGAATTGAAAGGGATAAGTTAATGTATCAGGTGTAGAATTTCTCATAGATGAATAATTATCATCTTATGGATTTTTTTAGCTCTTTGAAGATTCCCACCTTAAAATATATGTTTTGTGTTATTTTTGTCCTTTGTTAATTATTTTTCATCTTAGATCGCATGTGTATAACATATTACATTCATTGAATTTTTCATGTGATCAAAACAAGTGGGATCAATATTATTTTTAAGCATATTGTAATTTAATCAAATCCCTTGTAAGGAGCCCCATTCTATATATTCATTATTTTACGTAGTTCTTTTCTTTTCATAGGATGCCATAGAGGCAGATTTTTTTTTATGATCTTTGAAATCCTAGTTCAACACTCTTGAGTCTTAAATCTTCATACAAACAACATTCAATATTTGTAGATCATGTTCTAAATATTCAATCTTATTTTGGTCATAATAAATAACTAGTGAGACACCATTTTTCACTTTTATAACCCTTTATTTCTTATTGAATATTTAAAGTCTTATAATATTCATCCAATTATTGTCTTGACTCTTGAATCCTCATTCTAGCATATAAAATATTTGCTATGAAACTATATATAATAGAGATATATTCATTTGTACTTAAATATGACTTGGATCACCATTATTTTTGTTTTATGATAAGTACAACTTGAAAATTTGATAAAAGTATTTTTTTGGTATTTTATTTGACCTCCTTCTAGTTTGAGGGCTCAAAGGGGTAATTTTAAGAATCAAAATGGCATTTTCAAATCATAGGAGGCATTTGATGATGTTCTATATTTTTATAACTTTCTTGTGGTTTTATAGTATGGCCTGCTAGAATAAATAAAATATTTTATGAGCCAAAATCATATTTTTGACATCTTGGTGGTTTTAGAATACAAAAAGAGACAAGTTTGCAAAATTTTATGGAATTTGGTGGATTTTTATTAGTGGTATAAGCTCCCTTGCTTTCACTACATATCCATAACCAGCTAAACAAAGCTTTAGGTAAGTATATAGTTTTTGGAAACATTTAAAAAATAATTTAATTTTTAATTCAGATATTCCATGGAAAAAAAAGTGGCCCCAATTTTTGCTTTCAATATGTCTTTAAATCAAAGAGTCAAAATTAGTAATATTTATTTATTACTCATTTTACATGCACATTATACATTTATTTATATAATTTTTATTATTAAAAGTCAAATAAAAAATAAATAAAATATCATGCATGTAAACTTTTGAATAACCTCATAGATAAGTTAGATCTCCTTTTGATAAAAACTTGCAAAGAGATGCTCTAGTGTTTAAAACCACTTGTTGACTTGGTCAAATTATTTTCAAAATAGTTTAATTTAAATTTATTTTTATGATTTGTGTGCTATTTTTCACGCGTTCAAAGTCCTAATTAACCTATCAAATTTGTTTCAACTTTTAATCTATTGGATGTTTTGTCAAACATAATTATGTAACCAGTAGATGCATAGGTTTAGGAACCCTATAGACACATCTACATGGTCCATTTTGCATTTTTAAACCTTGAATTATCAGTTTTAAATATTTTTAAATAATAATGTCTAGGTAGTTGTTATGAGTACAAATCCTTCAACACCTAGTTTAGTACATCTCTATTTTTTTATTTTGCATTACCTGGTATCTAAATTAGGAAATTAATTATATTTTTATGTATAATTCCCTCTATTTTTATAAAACTTCAATAACTCTTTAAAAAATGTTAATTGTTAAATTATTCTTACATTAGTGTATTTTTATGATAGTTATGACACCTTATTTTGTCATAATTTTATTTCTTTGTATAGCTTCAAATTCATTAATTATTATGTGTTTAAACTTACAATATATTTTTACTATCAAATAGAGTTAAAATTCACACAAAAAACTATTTATTTTAAGCATTTGTTTATTATCATTCTTAAATGGAAGCTATGGCTTCACCTAATATTATTTTACATAAACCATAAATGCTTAATGGAAATGTCTATAATATATGGAATATTCATGTTAAAGCTAAATTTAATTCTTAAAAGTTATGGAATATTGTCATTAGTAATGAAAAATCTCCCTATGGATGGCATGTGACCCTTAAGCTTACTAATGCATTTCAATAAAAATCATAACAAGTTATGTCTATTATATTTTAGAGTGTTAAGGATGAATTCTTTCTCAACATTGGTTATTATGAGTGTCATAGTGATCCTTGGAAACTCTTTGAAGACATTCATGATGGAACTCACATCTTAAAAAATATTAAGCTAATCCTTGAATTGCTAAGTACACCTATGAAAATTTATGAAAAAATTGTGAATTTTCTTGCTAAAAGTAAGAACATCAAATCTCTATTAGATGAATAGGCCCTAGATCAGTAATTTGCTGCCAGCGTTACCAAACACCCACCGCCGCTATGCCCGGCTACCCTACCCAGCGACCCTAGCCACTACGCCTGGCTATCAGGGTCTTGATTAATTGTAGTTTGATTTAATATCAATTAATTTTATTATTCAATAAAATTCTCATGAAAAGTTTACAATGATTTTTTTCTATTTTGAATTCTAAGTACCAAATTGAGCAAGATATCCCTAACCTTAACCACATTGTCTACTCTCTTGATTCAATATGAGCAAGTTATCACCAATTTTAATCCTAAAGAGAATGCCACTCATGGAATTAATTCCTTAAATACTATATTTTAATAAAAATAAGAGCCAAAAATGTAACCTTAATTTTTATTTTGGCTCAAATATGAATAAGAAATCTGGTAATAAGAATAACAAACCTAAATTTAATGGAAATTACAAGTTATGTGGTAAGTTTAGTCATATAATGAAAACTTGTTATAAAAACAAAGATAAAGTTGACAATCAGTCTTTTCTAAATAACAAAGGGATTAAATTTAATCAAAATAAGTAGAAGAATCAAAACACTAATCAGGGTAATATTTAGGATCAAAAGATTATTACTTTATAGCCTATTTTATTTTCTTTAAATGAAAATAAATGAATTTTAGATAGCGGTGCATCACACCATATGAGTTTATTATTTAATATTCTTTGCAATTCTAGAGATATTTATGAGATAATTTATTTCTAAAACCAACTAAGAAAATAAAGGTAAATTTTTCAAATGTTGTTATTATATGTACAAAATCTTAAAAAGGAACTTCTTATCTCATTCACAACATAATAATGATAATTTCATTATAACATTACTTAAAGATAGTTAGTCCATTAGAAACCAATGTAGGTCTCTAATTATTGAAGGGGTTCAAAATAATGGTTTATACATTTTCTCTCGTTATACATTTTTTATTTCATCACATAGTAAGAATTAATCTCAATTATGGTATAAAATATTAAGACATGTTGATTTTAGATGTTTACATGATATGTCTGCTCAAAATCATGTTGTTTGACTTTCTTCTATACCTTCTCATGTTTAAACTTGTGAGGGTTGATTACATGGTATGTAACATACTAACCCCTTTTCACAATAATCATGATGTGAATTTCTCACATCATTTATAATTGATTCATAGTGATGTTCTAGGACCCATTGAAGGTGCATCACATAATGGTTCTTTTTATACTATCACTTTTATTGATAATTATAGTTATATGATTTGATCATATTTTAATAAGACTAAATTGGATGTGTTGTCTAAATTCAAATAATTTAAATTTTTTATTGAAAATATATCTAATATTTATATTAAGAGATTAATAACTGATAATGGTGGTGAATATATTAGTAAAGAGTTTGATTCTTTTAATATTAATTGTGTTATTGGAAGGAAAAACTGCACTATTATTGAGATGGCCAGAACAATGTTGCATTTTGAAAATGTTATTCCTAATTCTTATGGGTTAGAACCTTGAAAACTTTTGTACATATTTTTTACAAAGTACCTAATTAATATTTGCATTTTTTATACACCAAAAATACATATATGTTCATGGCATTTCATTTGCTTTGATAAAACTATTTTTTTTGTTACTTTAACTATACTAATTATATTGATAGTGTCTCTTATAAATTGTATTTCTTAGTAAAATGATTTAGTATTGATTCTTTAAAAATATAGATTATAATTATATTTGAATAAATATATTTGTCTTAGATGATAAATCAAATAAAATATATAGATATTATGATTATTTTAAAATCAGTTAGCATTGAAATATGTTATATATAACATCATTCTTAATTTGACAACATCATCATGTTTAGTTATTACATTTGGTGAGAAGATCATATTTAGTGAGTTTGGTTCATTTGTGTTTAAATTATTTAGATACTCTCATTTGTTTTTTTTATAATTTGATTGTTTATGCTAAACATCCTTATATGATTTTTTTGATAATAAGATATGTTATTAAATGGAAGGTGTAAATGGAGCTTGTATTATTAGCTCTTCATCATTTAATTTACTAAGCATCCTCTTCATGCATCTATAAACATATTTATTTTAGTCTCATATATGTTTGATTGGATCATGACATTTCATGTTAAAATTATTCATATTTGATGTATGAAAGGTTATACCTCAATCTTTTATTGAAGCATATTAATCTTGTAAAATTTTGGTAAAACTCAAACGACAAAATGAGTTATTGATAATATGATATCTATTACTTGACTAAACTCAGTATCATATTATTAGTAAATTGTTATAGATGCATTAAATGATAGTTGGAGATGTTAATCTTGTTAATATTAGAGACATCGAATAATGAATTGCATACAATATTTTTCAGTTTTTTTCACTAACTTTTTAATCAAAGTAGTGAGCTTGTTTGCCTTAAATATGACTTGATTAATTTAAAAATGTTTTACCATATAAAAAGATATGTAATATTTCTATGTATGTGGCTATTATGATGTTATATCATATTTTGATCTATTTTTTGATTGTATTTAAGTTTTGTGGAGGTGCACAACATGAAAAATTTAAACATATTGAAGTTCATCTATATTTTACTTGAGAGAAAGTCCTCAATGATGAAATTTATTTATAATTTTGTCGTACATATTAACAAGTGGAAAATATCTTCACAAAACCACTTGGGGATACGATTTTTATTATTTTAACACAATGTTCGGCCTCATAGAGTTTTCATTGAGGGAGAGTGTGCATGATAATGCCACTTCCTAATGGCCATGTGTTTATTCTCCTTTTATATACTTATCATTATAAAGCATTGTGAACTTTGTGTAGAATTTATGTTATTTGATTAAAAAATTTATGGAAGTTTTATTTTTTTACCCAATAATTAAAAAACTTTCTTTGTAATGGAGGTCACTATGTTATAAAAGGTTCCAAATATGCTTTAGATGATTATTCAAGAGAAACTATGAGATTTAATCTCATTACCATGATATCCTAAACTTACTTTTGAGTAGGTTATATATTATAATTTATTTTGTTCCTAAAGGTGATATTTGGAATTATAAATTTTTTTAAATCTTTTAATTGTGTACAGAGTATAATTCTATTTTGAGGTGACTATGACATTTTTCCCCACATAACATTAAAGGGGAGTGTTAGAGCATTTAATCCTAAGTAGACTTATTATCTTTTAGCCTTGGTAATGTTATTAAATAATAATAATAATAATAATAATAATAATAATAATAATAATAATAATAATAATAATAATAATAATAATAATAATAATAATAATTTGTTGAGACGGGGTGGAAACTTCATTAAAATAAATAAATAAAATATAATTATTTAATAATTTACCAAACTTAGATTAAATATTTTTTTTGGGATGGATGGAACTATTATTCTTACAACAACCACCTCTCTTAGTATTTCACTATAAATAACATTTCATGCCTATTGTGAAATCATTTATCATGACTATGAAATTATTTGAACATATTTAATTTGTGAGTTTTGTGATGCATTGTATGAAGATGTGAAAATCAAAAGCTAATGTATTTGGTATAGAGTTTCTCATATTTGAATAATTTTTATCTTGTGGGTTTTTCACCTCTTTGAGGTTTTTCCACCTTAAAACATGTGTTGTATAATCTATATGTTTTACTAATTATTTTTCATCTTATATCCCATGTGTATATCATACTATATTCTTTGAATTTGTTAGGATGAAATATGAAAACGTCTATGATGACATCACCTTTGGGCTAGTAGTATGATAACACATGGATGACTCTCATTGCTCCACTTATTTGGTACTTTTTATACAAAGGGATATGCTGACACCACCTCTTACCGAATGAGACAATGCCATTTTTATGAATCTCACTGCTTCACTTTCACAAGATTGTCCATACAAGGATCCATGTGAATATCACCTTTATGATATCAGGATGATGCAACATGGATGGCTTTCACTACTCCACTTGTATGGTGTTTTTCTATACAAAGGGTCATACTGATGTCACCTATGGGATATCAGGATGATGAAATATAGATGACTCATTTTGCTCTACTTTCCCAAGAATATCCATACAAAGTGTTATATTAACATCATCACTATGGTACATAGATGATGACACATGGATAGATCTCACTACTTCACTTTTTTGGGAATTATCATATAAAGGGTTAGATGTCATCACTTCTACTTGATTTGATTTGCATTCTTTACTTAATATTTAAGTTATCAAATTGATGTCACTTGGTAGGAACAAATGAAATAGCTTGTTCAAGACAAAAGTAGACAAAGAACCCATTAAAGCATAAGATGTCATCCAAGTTATCCATTAAGTCATACATCAAGCATAAATTGAAGGAAAAGTGAAGCAGAAAAATAAATCATTTAGTATGACTTATACACAACTTCGATTCCTCCACCATTTTGAGATCCTCTATAAACTTTAAATTAAATATTTTAGATCGACTCAAGAAAAAAATAGAGATCAAGAGATGTTAAAAATTATTATAATTTCGTAAAAATCCTTAATTTTTTAATTTTAAAACTCTATGTCATACAATTATATTCACATGGCCTCGAATAATGAAATTTGATTATCAATTAGTTCTTTTTTCAATATTGAAAATGGTGTGTGTGTGTGTGTGTGTGTGTGTGTGTGTGTGTGTGTGTGTGTGTGTGTGTGTGTGTGTGTGTGTGTGTGTGTGTGTGTGTGTGTGTGTGTGTGTGTGTGTGTGTGTGTGTGTGTGTAATGGCCCAAAAAATAGAGACTCAGTGGGGATAATACTCCCAAGTATTTTAGAACCAAATATATCAGTATTGAAACATAACAAAACTTTATGCCTTCTTAAAAAAGGATAAATAAACCAGACCTTAAAAATTACTCCTACTTATTATTTCAAGATACTAACCCTTTTCATTCCTTGAATTTGAATGTGTGATATTTTGAATTTAATTTCTCCTTGTTATGGGAGTTTTGAAAAAGTCTTGAATATACATTTTAGGTTTCATTCTAATCTCAAACAATATAATAAAATAATAACAAAATCTTGGGCATTTCTCTACTACGAGCCAAACATCTATAACCTTGGTAGACATTACTTAAATCACTCATCTCTCTCTCTCTCTCTCTCTCTCTCTCTCTCTCTCTCTCTCTCTCTCTCTCTCTCTCTCTCTCTCTCTCTCTCTCTCTCTCTCTCTCTCTCTCTCTCTCTCTCTCTCTCTCTCTCTCTCTCTCTCTCTCTCTCTCTCTCTCTCTCTCTCTCTCTCTCTCTCTCTCTCTCTCTCTGTGTGTGTGTGTGTGTGTGTGTGTGTGTGTGTGTGTGTGTGTGTGTGTGTGTGTGTGTGTGTGTGTGTGTGTGTAATGAGTGTTGGGAGTCACCATTACTTGGGTGTATGTATAAAGACTTATCTTAATTAGTACATCTAAGTTAGTGTGCATTCATTTCCATGTTTATTACACCCATCAAAGTGTTAACATGTAGTACTTTAGTTAACCTTCTCTAATAGAATATCTTTATAAATTTTTCATGATTATATTAGGGTAAATCTTAGAGGTATAGTAAACTCATTTAGTTAAATTAGAATCTAATTTGATCATGACACATAACTCAAATCCAAAATCTATAGTACTCTGAAAATAAATTATTATGAGGATAAATTATGTATCCTTGTGCATCATCCCCTTATTTTGGCAATTATTTTGCAATCTAATTGTGAGAAATCAATTGGTCTATTTTTTAATTTTTTAGAAAATTAATGTATAAATCATAACAACTAATCTGCTAAAATTAAATACACAAAGTATGAAATCTATTTATAAATCATGAAATATATTATAATCCTACATCTACATCTCCACTTACCATCATTATAAGGCATGCCCAGTTTGAGTGTCCATAAAATAATGCTTTAAAAATGTCTATTGACTAGAAATGTGAGGTAATTACCTTGGAGGTCTTTCAAACAAAAGGCATTACTACCTAGGATCTTTGATATCAAATGTGGTCCAATCCACAAAGGAGTGAACATATCATGTTATCCTTTATTATCATGTGCTTTATCCTATAAAAGCACTAGGCTTGAAATCATAAAGGCTTTGATATTAGATATTTTATCAAACCATATCTCAACACTATCCTTATATTTAATGAAGCTATGTAGTGCTTCAGTTATTTTATTCCCCATCTAGACTATGTCAATTAGTCTACATTGTATGCTTTCATCTTCCCCCATGTAATTTTGCTTGAATTGGTATGTGATATTCTATGAGTAATGGAGAAGCATAGTTGTCTAACATACACTATCAGAATACGTTAAGCCTTTAGGGATTACTTATGATGTGTTCTATCTTCCCACAGTGCATATTGTAATAAGATATGTCATTCTTTTGATTTGTCTTTCACTTATTTCTTAATGGAATCCATCAACTTTTTGTTGGTAGGCTCAGCTAATCCATTCCCTTGTGGATAATAATTCAAAGAGAAATTGATTATGACTTGATTGTAAAAATCCCATTTTGTAATTTATTAGACTAAAATGTTAGACCATTATCAGAATTAAATAAATGGGATTGCCAAACCTAGTTAATATATTCTCTTCCAAAACCTTGATGACATAAATCACTCTAGAATTACTTGTAGGTAAAACTTTGGCCCATATGGTGAAGTATTTAGTATATGTTAGGAAAAAAAATATACTTTGTTGAAAATTTTAGGTTTATTTCCCAAATAATATCAATGATCCATTAGGAAAATGGATTCCCTTCAATTACTGGGTGAAAAAGTATGGTTGCATTCACTTCTCCTTTCCCAAATACTTGTCAGTATTAATATATCCTGACATGGTTATGTGCATACCTGAAGATTGAGGGCCAATAGTATCCCATCCTTACATTTTTTTGACATGTTACATTGCCTTGGGGATTTCCACAACCTATCTTCTAATGTTGTTTATCTATAATGTCTATAGATTTTTATTTTGAAACACATCGAAGATATATTATTTCATAGTTATTTCTATATATGAATCCTTTCTTGATTATATAATGAGTTGATTTGAGCATGAGCCTCACATTCACTTAAAGATATTTAATTATATGGGTCATGTTCTTGTGAGAAAATAATGGATTATTTTAGTGTGCAACTCACCACTAGTTTCCTGACTTTTATTAATTTGTTTGATACTAATGTGTGGATCAGTCTTAGTCATCAATTGGTTAATCTCTTATCTTATCACCATCTTAGTTGGCCTGATCTCAAGGTTAAAATCTTGAAGTTTGGCAATATATTTACCTTTTCTTCCACCCAAATAATTCTAGACAAGTGTGAGCTTGATAGTTGGGTCTAGACTAATGAGGAATCTCTTATTTCTCAAAATATAATGCCTAATTTTATTTACATATTTAAGCAAGGCATATATCTATTTATCTATCATAGAGTGTTTAAACTTTACATCCTTTATGTTGGTACTCATGAAGGTAATGGGATATTTATTCTCATCCATATAGATGTAAGCAAGACATCTATAGTTTGTTTTAAGTGAATGAATAAAGATAGAATTATTTATTGAAGTCTACGATGATAAGAACTAGAACTGGAGTAATGAACATGTGGATGTCTTGAAAATATATTTTAGACTCTACCATCCACTCTATCTTATAATTTTTTTTAGGATGGCATTCGATGGTTTGACAATCTCTGCAAATTTATAAATGAGTTTTCACAAAAAAAACTATCTTAGAAAAGAATAACTTGAGTTCCTTCTTGTTTTAGAGAGGTGTCAACTTAGAAATGGATTGAAATTGATTTGGATCAATGGAAATCTCATATCTAGTGATCACATGCCCTATTACTTTTCATTATGTAATCTTATTTTGATTGAGTGACACTACATACCTTATACATATATCAAACAATTTTTACAAATGATTTGCATGATTAGTTCTATCTTTTGAGTATACTAGCAGGTCATCCAATTAGATGATTATACATTTTCCCACAAGTCCTTGGAAAGAAACTTCCATGGATATTTATAATTTATCTCATTTATTTATTATTCCAAATGTCATCCCTTTATATACAAAACATTTCCCCCTCAATGGTAAATGTAGTCTTCTTCTTCCACCAGCACTTGGTTGTAGGCTTAGAATCCAGTCAAGAATAATAGATAAATAACCTCATCCAATCAAGGTAAAGGGTAACTATAATTTTCTAATTCTCTATTAAAGTTTTTAATGTTAACTTAGAGTTTTATTTATAATCTCTTCTTCCGAATCGGTACTAGATTGGTTACCTAGGTTTTATCTCTAATTGTAAATCCAATCTTGGCATAGAGTAATTTTTGTACCTCTATTTGAATGAGAGGTTCCAAAATTGGATTAATTAGTGTATGTCTTCGCTAAAAGTCTTATGTTTTTATTTCAATGGAATGTTATGAGTAATGAATCTAGGGTCAAAGATATTGAGGTCATTGTATGTCTAAGTATTCATGTCCTTGTACTGTGTCAGTATATCCTTCATTTTTTGTGTCTCACTTCCAATGAAACTCAATAAAATATTCACATGCTAAGGGTATTGGTTAGTGTTTAGATTATTTTTGATAAAATTATGATAATTTTTTTTACACTGACTCTTCTTTTTAACTTGTGAATCTATATGAAAATCTCATTGTAAGGAAACCATTCCCAGATGGTGTCATTTTTTCAGTTCTAGGACACAATCCTCTCCTAGGTATAAAACATACATGGGCACCACATATTTCTCATCTATAAGATAATATTTTAAATTCATAAAACCACTCATGAATTGGATAATATATTTATTTTCCTCAAAGACATTGAAGGTTTCCTCTTTGTATGTAATAAGGGGACAAGAAACTAGCTCTATAAAGAATTTTTATATTTTGGATTCCTAGAGTGGTGCTAGATTGATAACTAAAGTGGATAAAGAATTTATTTTATGGTTTTATTTTATTATGATGGATCTAATTTTAAATTCTTTAAATGACCCAATTAGTTCCCATGTTAGATGTTAATGTTGACCAAATTTGACTTTTAGGTCAAATTGGGGCACCCCTAGGTAAAAACATAACTTATAGATGTCTCAAGGGGTTATATTTTATTTTCATGGGGTGTATTACATGTTATTTAATTTCATTTAGGTTCATTCTAGCCTTGGTATTAGTTATAATATTCACTTTGTCAATTTGGGGTCATTTTATGTGCTTTTAAGGGTCATTAATGCAAGTGGCACATTTCCTAAGGTGTATAGGTGTCATATTTTTATTTAAAACATCTAATAGTTCATTATAAATTTCAATAATGTTATTTAAATTATAATATTGTAGGTTTTCTATCTAAAATTCTAGAAACCAACTAAAAAAATAAAAAAATGCACGCACCTTATTAACACTCATGAGGAAGTGTGTCATGTGAAGGAAGATTATGGAGGCTGCCTTCACCTTGTTAAAACTCATTTCAATGTTTTATTTCGTCTATAATTTTCCTTTTGAGGCTAAAACCATTGTTCACATTTCTTAGTTTCCTAGACACACAAAAGTGACTTTTAGGTTTTTCCTTAATACAGATAGCTAAATATGTTTCAATTCAAAATATTTTGGTGGGTTGTATTAAAATCATATAAATTAATTTCCATATAAAAATTTAGAATAATAGTGACATGTGCTTCATGAACCATCCTCATAAAGTTGAATGTACTTTTTTGGTAGTTATTTCATGCACCCTATGGGTTTTGCTCTATTTTGGTCAAATCCATACAAACTAGTTGGTGATGTTAGCTCCATAGGATTTTTAATTCCTTTTAATATTGTCTCAATTATTAGTTTCATCTCTCATAATATTTGGATGAGCAAGTTAGTCCATGATACAAGAAGGTGAAATCGTATGCAATCTCAGTTGAGGTTCTCCTTGTTTGTTGAGTGTTTTTCTCTTGTAGGTGGGAAATGTAGTTTCACATGTCTCATGTTCATATTAACATCTCCTTATATTTTTTGGTTTCACCATGTTATCCTTTGAGTATTTTAGAAGCTTGTCTTCCTCCATTTTCAACTCCATACCTAACTTCAGTTATAATCACATGTATGGGTTTCTCCAATTCATAGTGTATTATTTTTCCAATCCATTAGGAGTTGAATAGATCCCATTGAAATGTTTTTAATAGGTTCAAATGTGGTCCCAATAATATTTATCATGCTCAAATAGTCATTTGATGTTCTTAATTGCTTTATTCCATGCATATGAAGTGATTTTCATGTTGGAAAATGTGTATTAAATATCATTTCAAGGTGGCTATGATGGGGATTAGTTAATTTAAGGTTGAAAAATGAATTTGATTATTTTTAGAATCTATTCCCTAACATGTTCTTGCCAATTCCATGTCCTACCTACATAAAACATCGTAATGTATACCTATATGGCCTTGTTGATGTCATGCTGAGGTGTGGAAGGGTAAAATATGTTTTCTAACCTATTAAAATTGACAAAGGTGCATTGTCATGCTTTACGAAATCATAGAAAGTTCCATATTGTTCTTATCTAGTTCATTATGTTGTATCAAAACATCTACCTATAGGTGGTTGAGCATGGTATCAAAAGACTACATGAAGAAATGGAGATAACTTGACACATCTTGAAGATATTAATATGATGAAGAATATTTTAAAATCCATTAAAAGTTAGTAAAAATTAGGAAGGAGTGTGGAACCATGTTGGAAGACAAGAGATTGGATTTAGGGATGTTTTTCATAAAATGATAAAATAAAGAGCAAAGAGCTTCTAGGTGTATCTTAAACCATGCTGGTATAGAATATCAAGACACATAATTAGGTCTATATTATAGCCCCAAGTATATAATAGGTCCATGATAGTAATTAATGTAAAAGAGTAGAGGCACATAGGTTTTTAGAGACATCAAACATGCTCTAAAACACAATAAAATGTTTTAGTAACATCTACAGGCTTGAAGATGCAAATGGTCTTTTGCCACCTTAGAAGCAACAAATGGAAAAAAAATCATGATTACATTGGATAATCTGATGTAATGAATTAAAATTAAATAAAATTCATTAGGAAATGGTAAATACAATGACTTATGCACCCCCATGACTACCTACAGGTGCCTCTCAAGCATGAAGATTGACACCTACAGGGTCAGACAAGTAAGGTGAAGAAATAAGTGACATATGCATGTGTTTTCTTGTGTTTAACCCATTTAAAGTGAATTTTAAGGTGATTTAAATGTTTTATGACATCAAGGACAACTCAAGAAGGTACTATTACATCAAAATAACCTCATTCATGGCTATAAGCACCTATAATAGGCCTTATAAATAGGGTATCCCAATACACAATAATGACTTAGTTTTTAATGTATAATAGGGTTTATTAGGACTATAAGTATAAATTAATGATATAAAATACATATTATGACCTAAAATATGTGTTAATAAGGTCTACTATCATCATGACCTAATGAATAAGGCCATTGACAATTACAGGCAAAGTTCAGGGGTAGAGCATCTCAATGTAGACAATGCCCTAAATGTTGATGCAAATATGGTGTCTTAATATTATTAAATAAGTATATGAGACACATAATTCATTTTTATACTCATATTTATTCCTTTATAACCTCCATATTCTAACATAAGGCCTGAGTACACCCATATGTACCTAAAGGTGGGGCAAACATTGATGTACAATCAAAAAGCTCATCAAGAAAGGGTAAAGGTGCATTATCAAAGTTATGGGAGATTAATAATAAAAATGGGTAAGTAAACACATAAATAATTATTTTATTATTTTCATAAAACCTTTCCAAAATTTAATAAAATCCTACACAGGATCCCAAACCCCTATACACAGTCACAGCAGCGTGCAAGCAGGAAAGGGTAAAGTGAGACATGGACTTTCTAAGGAAGAAATAAAGGATTGACAGAATTAAAAATGGATCAATGATAATTAAATATGTGTTTTAAAAATATCAATGACTTTTGAAAGTGATTATTTTCCTTCCCCACTAGGCTAAAGAGTAACAATTTATACAAAAGGCTAAGAAACCTCTTTGCTCAATAGGAATGTATGAGGAATCCAATAAAAGGGAGTGTTTTGGGGTGATTAAAAATATTTAAAAGAATTAATTGGATATAATAAACATTTTTAATAATAATATAATAATTATTTTAGCATGAAAGAGTGACTTTTAGCTGAGTTTGAGGAAAATTCAAAAAAATAGGGATATTGAGGCCATTTTTGGACATTTAGAGCTACTTAGACACCTAAAACATGAAATAACGCAATAAAATTTGATATATGTGATCATAAGTAATTTTTAAAACCTAAAAAATACACACTTTACCAAATGTATAAGGGATATACCTCACTATTTTGTCTCAGAGATCAGCTAGTCCAAGAAAATCAGTGTTTGGCAAAATGAGATAGTGAGGGAAAATGAGTAAAAGACTTGGTATGGATATTTTGTAACCTAATGGATACATGTTTTGAGGTTAATTTAAGGTTAATATGTGACTATAAATTATATAAAAGTCTCAAATACCTCTTTATGACCAAAATTCCCTATGCATACAGTCCAACTAGGCAAGTTTCCACTAGGTCTAGTTAGTGAATGATATAAGAGGATGAAGAAGGGTGATTATGGGTTTATGAAATTGTATTTTAAGATAAAAATTTATTTTAAAAATAATTATACACAAACATAAATATGATATATCACTCCTCAAATCCAAATCTAATAGGGTGCCTATTAGATCTATTAGGCCTTGAGGAGACCTAGAACCAATTGGGGATCTATATTAATTTATAGCTCTTGGTGGACTATATATATTATTTAGTCATGTGAGGGAGGTTTATATGGATATTTTTTAAGCCATATTATGTAGGATAACTTACAAAAATTCAATTTATATCGTAGAGAGATAACAAACATGAAAGAAAAGCAAGGACAAGCTTGATGAGGTATTTTTAAATTCTCATATCTTTTCTAATGCTTTGCATGGGAACCAAAGGAATTTGGGGGTATTATAAGGGTACCTTGGCATAAAATCTATGTAATTTAGTTTTATATTGAATATCTAAGTTTTATGAAAAAAATTGAAGACCAAAAACTACCTAAAACCCTACTAAACCCTCAATCAGGACCCAATGGAGAAAATGGAGATGGATAACCATCTTAATGGCATATTTTTCTCATGAAACCTATTTAAATTTGTATAGTATTCACTAATTTTCCATTCCACACTTTTTTATGTATGGAATTGTAAGGATGGGGTGAAAAAAATGGTTTTTTTGAACATTTTTCATGTTTTACAGGCTACAAGAGGAATTTGAAGATGTGATCATGTTTGGGAGAAATTTTTAGACTTTTTATAGTTCGTTGTGGTCATTTATTTTAGGAAAAATGATTTTAAGTGTTTAAACAATAGCCTTCATTTTATCTTTTCAAAACTGGTATGGTGGACACAAGGGTGAGAAGGGTGAAAACTCTAAGTGTGAGCCTTTTTAAGGTGCACCTAAACAGTTTAAGGATAAGGATAGTCCTACCAAGTTCCATTCACTCCCTCCCATGGATTTTCATGGAAAACATAAGGCATTTTAGAGGCCAAGTGTGACGGGGGATAAAAAAGAGGAGTTTTTAGACTATAGATAGTGATGGCTTTCTTCCATGAGTTTTTAGATGAGTAGAAATGTAATCAATGCATGGAGATGTATTCCTAAATGTCTTCCCTCTTATCCCAATCATAAAACTTGTCCCTAGTTAGTTGTATGACATTAAAATAGGCTCAAATTAGGAAGGTAGTTTTTTGAGTCAAGATTGGGAGTTTTATACCATTTTTCATAATTTTCATGACTTATATGGACACTTGGTCCTCCTGACATTTCATGGTTCATCCCATATCTATTTCTCATGTAATTTTAACCTATTTTATTATATTTACAAGTGTCCAAGTGACCTTTGTACTTACCTTGTCTTGCTCTTCTCTCAAAGGCTATAATTATTGAATCTTTTGGATCTTTTTGGTAGCATCCATTGGTTGATGGTGAAACCCTAACCAATTTTATACTTTAATATATCTTTAATTAATTGAGTGTTGATGAAATATTATTGGTCTTATCTAGTAGAAGATGATATTTTCTAGCATGTTATCCTTGATTATTTTCTAAACTATAGAAGAGTAGTTATTATAGGTCTTTCTTAGTGTACTCTCTTAAGTGTATGTGTGTTTTAGAAGTGGTTTATGAATATATTCCCCAAAGTAATCACCCATTACCCTCCTAAAAATTCAAATACCTCTTGAACCTAACTTATGAAATATGGATGTGACAATCCATCTTGAGTTGTGAGTAATGAATGAAGGAAGTTTTGTTTATCTTTAAGTAGTATAATTTTAGTCAATAGGAGGAAATTCAATATTGGTGGATCACCTTTTAGTTTTATTATTTGTTTTTGTATACCATTTTCATCCAAATTTGATAGGTAAAAATGTAATTTATAGAGTACATCAAGGGAACTAGCCCTTTTATAGATTCATCTCAACAAATTATTACTTATAGAAAGAGAGATGTTTTCATTATTACACTTAGATGAGGAGAGCTAGGCATCTCCTCAAGGGATGAAATTCCAAGTGATGATAGTTTTTGGCATGCCTAGTGGGACTCTAAGTCCTAGAAGATTGTCTAAAATTGGTGTTAGTCTTGGCATATTTATAACTATAAAAACATCTACATTTAGTACCTGAAAACTACACTAAAGTATTCAACTCTTTATTTATTGATCAGTTCCTAATTTCCATGTCAAATGTGACCACTAGGTTTACTACTAATGGTATACCCTTTGAGTTTGTGCAATTTCCTTTGTATTTTATCAAAAGGTTTATTTTTTTGAATACTCATCTTTATTCAAGAGATTTGGTGTTTAATAAGTCCATTTTCTTACTAAGTTCAACCTATAATACCCATATCCTACATTCCAATATGGCTAGGAACCAACCTTTTGTACCTTTCACTAGATCATCTCCTTTGAATCTTGACCAATATGACCAAATTCTAGGAGCATCCTTTATAAGTGTTCCATATTTTAGTGGAAAAGGTCCTATTACTACCATTGAACACATTAGAAATATATCAAACTTCTAGAATATCCATGATATCACTCAAGACAATGTGGCTGTTAAGGTATTGACATTATCTTTCAAAAGGAAATTTTTAGAATGGTATTATTGGTTCATTGGATGAACTAGGAGATCTATTAACTGAGATGTTTGGAAAGAAGAGTAATCATCAATCATTAGTTGAGAAATTCACCACTACCAAAAGGGAATGATAAGAGTTTATGCAAGATTTTAACACTAGATTTCAAAAGACATGGGATAGAATCCCAACCCTTGTGAGACCTACTCCAAATTATGCCTTCTTATACTATCTGAAGGCATTGAATAGAGATGTATCTATGATGATTCAGTCTATGGGTGGGAATACACTACTTGTTCCCTATGAGATAGCTATAAATGATGAGAATTGTCTTATTCAAGTAGGGATGATTGCCCCTAGGCCACCAATGCCATTATTCTTTGATTTTCAGCCTCTTAATCAAGTTGCATTACCTACCTTGGATCCTTTACCTATTCAATAAAATTTTGCCATTGTCCCAAAAAATTGAGGCCCATGAAGTCAAGATTTTTCTCCAAAGTGTTACCAGTGAATTGGTTTCTCTAAAAAGGAAACAAGCTCAAATTTATAGGCCATACCATTCCTACAATTATTTGGGCAAACCAATAGGCATCCTTTCCAAGGTAATTCTCAAGGACAAGGTCAAATCACCCAAGCTAGACCATACCAAATTTACAATCCTAATGCTACCTTATCTTCCAAAGAACTTTTTCCCACTCAAAATATTTTTTTTAAGAACAAACATGTTATCCTTCCTGTGACCAAAATCAAGACCAAGTTGCTTATGCCAATGAGATGCATAATCAAGACATGACTATGCAAGGTAATCAAACATCTCAAGTTTAAAATTTTGAGGTGCCAATGCAATGTGGAATGAAAATTGGAATGGAGAATGGGAAAATACAATTTGATTATATTCTCATAAATCATTTGGAGGGAGAGTTTTGTGCCATCAATCATTTGGGTAATCAAGCAATGTGATTGATAGTGTGTCCTCTAACATTGGATCTAAGAAGAGGGTTGTTGAAGAGATACAATCAGATGATGAAATACCTTTTTTTTTACTCATACATCATCTCTAGTAATGGGGTGATCTAAATCAGCTCCTAAGGTGTAAGAAAATCAAAAAATTTAGAATGTAAGGCCTGCTCCTACACATCCACCTTCACAAGCTACACCATAAGGCACTAGTGCTTCCAAAGAACATCTTGAGTTGAGAAATCCTTTTGTCAATGTTTTGGATAGAATGAATAAGTTGAACATGAATATTTAATTATAGGATTCATCGAAAATACCAGGACAAAAATATATGATTCAAAATGAATTGCAAAGACTAGGTAAGCAATTAGGATTAGCTAGAAATGAGAATGTTATTTTGGTGAATGAAACTCAACCCATTGATGGAGAAGTGAACAAAAATGATAATAATCCTCATTTTTCCTTATAATTTATCATTGGTTATTACTTAGTTCACAATTACATCATAGATAGTGGGGCTAGTACTTTAGTTATGCCCAAGTGTATAGTGGATAAACTAGGCTTCAAGTATGAACCAATGGCTAAAGGAGTTCTAAAATTGGATGGATCACCACAAAAAACCTTGGGAGTAGTCAAGTATTTGAACTTGATATTACATGCTTGTCCTAATTTTTCCATTCTTCATGATGTGATTGTGGAAGACTTACCTCCATACTTTTCTCTTTATTTGTCAAGAGAGTTTAAATCTAAGATAGGTGGATAATTGGTATCCAATTAGTCCTATATGTTTTTTAGGACAAAGTATGGTACTAAATTGAAGATTGAATTAGATCCCATCGATCACATTCACTTAAAACCTTACATGCCTAATGTGGAAAATGTCAATTATGTCATTTTTGATGAGGAGGAGTTTCACGTAGAACAATCTCAAACATCTTCTCTTGAAGGAGTTTTTTATTTGTACTTAGATGAATGGGGAGATGAATGTTATGATCACAATCCTTAAAAATTAATAGAGGAATCTAGTCTTGGAGTGTATTTCATGCATGAAGAGGACTCTTTCATGCCAAAATTTATCAAGCCAAGTGAATACATGAATGGTTCATGGCAGCTATTCTTTGATGGATCTCAAATTAAATTTGGGACAGGTGGTGGATCAATGTTGGTTTCACCATCCAAATAAAGGTACTATTCCACTCTTAGATTTCACTTCTCTTTTACTTGTAATGTGGTATAATATGAGGTCATTATTCATGGTCTTAAATGGGCTAAGAAAAGAGGTGTGAAATAAGTATAAGTGTATGGTGATAGTGAGTTGATTATGAATCAAGTAAGAGGCCAAAATGTGACTAAGAACTCTTTACTTAAGTCCTATAAGCATAGAGTGTGTGATATTGTGGAGGATTTACAAGTTTTTAACATCACATCTATCCCAAGAGAAGACAAAAAAACATGCTAATAGGTTGGCAGCAATTGGATCTCAATTTGATGATGCAAAGGGGATAGGAGAATATAGGAACCAGCCACATCTTAAGGTGATTGCAAGGAACTCCATACCTGATAATGTCACTAATTGGCAGGTGTTTGATAGTGACTAAAAATAGTAATTTTTATACAAGATGAGGTTGAGTTTTCTTCTAAAATTAGTCCAAAATGCAATAGAAATATGGAGGGCATATTATAAAATTAAAGTCAAATAAGCTCCCTAAAGGCCTAGTTACATTTGAGAGAATCTTCAATGATGATGATCAGTTGACGAAGAAAAAAGGTAGTCATGTCTACTAAGTAATAAAACTATGAAAAATTAGAAATTTTCAATGATAAGTTTCTTTCACTTAGGAAGGTATGTAATAGTGAAGAGATACATGCTTTCATTGAGTTATGCAAATATTTTTATGATGTCTTTGCATGGGAATATATTGATTTAAAGGGATTTGATCCAAACCTTTCTTAACATACCATAGATCTATATGAGAGTTCCAAGCCTATCAATTAAGGCTAAAGGCCTATCAATCCTAATATATAACCTCTCATGAAGAAAGAGCTTATTAAATTGATTGAGTCCAAAATTATGTTTCCTATTAAGCATTCATCTTGGTTGGAAAATTTAGTCCCTATTAGGAAGAATAATAGGGAATTAAAGTTGTGTGTTTATTTTAGGTACTTTAATATAGTTTATTTAAAGTACCATTATCCTCTTCCATGGAACAAATTTTGCAAGTTGTGGCAAGTAGTGGAAGGTTTTCTCTCCTTGATGGATATTTTGGGTAGAATCATATTTTAGTGAAAGAAAGTGACCAATATAAGATAACCTTTACTAAAAAATGGGGCACATATGATTATAGGAAAATGCATTTTGTCTTGTCTAATATTGGAGCTAAATTTCAATTTGAAATGGATATGGCTTTTCAAGGACTAATAAATGAAATTGTGCTGGTGTATCTTGATGATATCATAGTTTTTTCTAAAGATGCAAAAGATCACTTGAATCACCTTAGGTATATTTTTGAGAGATGTAGAGAGTTTGGAATATTTATTAACCCAAATAATTTTTTTTTTGTCCATGAAGGTAAACTTTTAAGGCACATTGTCTCAAAGAAGGGACTATCCATAAATCCTAAAAGGGTGAGTGAAATCTTAGAATTGCCTTTAACGAAACACAAGAAAGGTTTGAAAATTTTATTTGGTAAAATTAACTTCATAAGGAGGTTTATTCTTTATTTCTGTAATATATTTAATCCTCTAACCTCTATGCTAAGGAAGGTTGAAGTTTTCACTTTGACTAGAAGAAGGAAGGAAAGTTTTGAAGAGATTAAGCAAGCCATTGCCCAAGATCCAACTCTTGTAAGTCCTAATTTCCCAAAGGATTTCAACTTATATAAATTTTTAAATGAGGATGTAAT
The DNA here is from genome assembly GCA_037957365.1 of Torreya grandis. Taxonomy (NCBI): domain Eukaryota; kingdom Viridiplantae; phylum Streptophyta; class Pinopsida; order Cupressales; family Taxaceae; genus Torreya; species Torreya grandis. The sequence continues at coordinate 421,628 of JARHVA010008382.1, read as the reverse complement.
CTCTAACATGATTACTTAATCAAATGAGGAAAACTTGGAGCAGCCTAGAGCCTTCTTTAATCAAGGTTTTGAAGGCTATGAGGTAAGATACACCTATGTTGAGAATTAAGTAGTTTCAATTGTTAGAAGTCTAAATAAGTTTAGGCATATGTTATCTAACATTAAGATTCCCATATTTTTACCTCATCTTAGTGTCAAATATTTCCTTTTAAACAGATATTTTAATGAAAAAATGGTTGGTTGGATCACAAAAGTGATGGAGTATGATGTGTAAATCAAGACAACCAAGATAGTGAAAGGGAAGGGATTATGTGAACATCTTGATTCAGATTGGAAGGAATAAAAAAAGGTTGTTTTATCACTCAATGATGACCCTATGATAGTTATATCTTCATCAATGAGGAGTTGAACCCAAGATATTATCTATTTTCTTCAAAGTGGTAAGTGTCCATAAGACCTTGATGGAGTTAGAAGAAGGTACTTTATATTGTAATTCATTCTTTATGTACTTGTTGGTGGAGTGTTACTAAGGAAGGACTTATCAAGTGTGTTTCTAAGGTGTTTTGAGTTAGATCAAATTGAGAAAATACTATTTGAGTTTCATGATAGACCATATAGTGGTTACTTTGCTCCATGAACCATAGCTACTAGGATTATGAGAGATGGATACTTTTGGCCTAGTTTATTCAAAGACAACCATGCTTGTGTAAGAAAGTGTCAAAAATGTGATCTCTTTGGTGTTTAAAAAAATCTTGTTGCCTTGCCTCTTCATCTAATTCAATTTGATCATCCCTTTATGCAATGGGGTTTAGATTTCATAAGCATAATCATCCCACCTTATAGTGTTAGCAATAAATGGGTGTTGACTTATACATATTACTTTACAATAGGGGTAGAGGTTATTTATGTCAAGGAAGCAAATGAAAGTTTATATTTATACTTCTATGAAGGCATAGTGACAAGGTTTGGAGATCCTTCAATAATACTTTTAGGTAATGCATTGGATTTCCTTGGAATGATGACAAGTTAATGGGTTTTAAAACATGGCATATATCTTATTACCTCCTCCAACTATTATCCACAATGTAATGGACTAATTGATTACACCAACAATAATTTAATTAGGATCATAAAGTGGACAATGGAGGAGAACCAAAGGACTTGGAATTCTAAGTTGAAAACAACTCTTTGGGTTGATAGGATCACCCTAAAAAGAGCAATTGAAAACTCACCATATACACTTGTTTATAGGGAAAAATCTAGATTACCTATTTCACTTGAGTTACCAGCCTTGGATCTCACTTATTATCTAGATCTGATGGAGAATGAAAGCATAGAAGTCAGGTTCTGTGAGTTGATGGAGCTTGAAGAGTTAAGAGCTCAAGCTATGTAAACCATGAGAGCTCATAAAAATCCAACAAAGAGATACTTTGATAAGAAGGCCATGCCAAAAAGCTTCCAATAAAGAGACATTATTCTAAAGTGGGATGAAAATAGGTCTAAATATGGAAGACACACAAATTTTGATGATTTAGGGAGTGGACCTTATGTTATCACCCAATGCAAGAAATACAATGCTTTCTAACTCTCAAAATTGGATAGATAGGATCTTTCATATCCTAGTCGATAGGATATATCTAAAACATTGTTACTAAGGTTCTCCTTTCTCCTTGTACATAGTTTGTTTTTTCCTTGTGTTCCCTAAGTGCCTATGCACATGTGTGAGCTTTGTCGTGTGTCTTGTTTTGTCCTGTGTCTTGATTTGTCTTGTGTTTATTTGGTGTGGTGTGTTTGTTTTATGTGTGTTTTAAGTAATTACTTGATAGTTATCTTCAATCATTCATGGATTCCCTTGGCCCATGATAGGATAAGGCTACTGGTCCTTAGTATAGTAGGCATACTCCCCCTATGAGTCACCACTTTGTTAACCAAATTTGACTTTTTGGTCAAATTAGGGCACCCCTACGTAAAAACATAACATTTAAACTTTTTAGGGAGGTCTAATTTATTTTCATGGGGTGTATTACATGTTATTTAATGTCGTTTAGGGTCATAGTAGCCTTGACCTTAGTTAGATTAGTCACTTTATCAATTTGGGGTCATTTTATGTGCTTTTAAGGGTCATTAATGAAAGTAGAACATTTCTCAAGATTCTTAGGTGTCCTATTTTAAGTAAAAATGTGAAAGAGGTAATTGTAACTATCAATAATGTTAGTTACATTAAAATATTATAGGTTATCTAGCTAAAATTATAGAAACAAACTAAAAAAGGGAGAAAAAGGCACTTGTACAGCTCATGGGAAAGTGTGCCACATGGGAGAAGATCATGGAGGGCCCCTTCACATTATTAACACTCATACTAGTGTTTTTTCTCTATAATTGTCATTTTGAGGCCAAAACTATTTTTCACCTTTCTTGGTTTCCAAGGCACATAGAAGTGACTTTTAGGTTTTTGCTCAGTATGGACAACTGAAGATGTTTCAAGTCAAATGCTTTTCAAAGTTGTAGTACACTTAAAGGCATTAATTTCCATATAATTTTTTTAAATAATGGAGACTTTTTCTTCATGTACCATCCTTATGAAGTTGATTGTACTTTCCTAGTAGTTGTTTCATGCACCTTATGGGTTGGTCAAATCCATAAAAACTAGTTGGTGATGTTGGATCCAAAGGATGTTGAGTTTATTATTATATGGTATCCGTTATTTTTTTAATTTTTCATAATTTTTGGATGAGCAAGTTGGTCCATGATGCAAGAAGGTGTCACTAAGTGCAGTCTCAATTGAGGTTATTCTTGTTTGATAAGTTTGTTTCTCTTAAAGGGGCCTCTTGTAGTTGTAAATGGTGTTTCATAGGTGTCATGGTCATATTAACATGTTCATATATGTTTTGGTTTGACCATGTCATATTTTGAGTAGTTTTCAAGCTTGTCTTCCTCCATTATCAACCCCATGCCTAAATTCAGTTACAATCACATGCATGGGCTTGTCCATCTTAATCTAGAGTTGTATTCATAGTGTATCAGTTTTCCAAGACATTAGGAGTTGAATATATCAATTTATATTTTTGAAAAAAGTGTAAATTTGGTCCCAAGCATATTCATCATGCTCAAATAGTCATTTGATATTCCTAATTGCTCTATTTCACACATATGCAAGTTATTTTCATGTTGGAAAAGGTGTAATAAAGATGGTTTAAAGGTATCCTTGATGGATATCACTTAATTTAAGGTTTAAAAATTCATTTGACTAGTTTTGGAAGATATTCCCTAACATGTTTTTGCTAATTCCATGTCTTACCTGCATAAAACCACCTAATGTACACCTACAGGACCTTGTTGACATCATGTTGAGGTGTGGAAGGGTAAAATATGTTTTTAAACCTATGAATATTGATAGAGTTTAATTTTAATGAATTTTGGAAGCACACATAGTTTAATTTCATAGAAAGTTCCATATTTTTCATATCTAGTTCATTGCGGTGTATCAAAACATCCACCTATAGGTGGTTGACTAGGGTATCAGAAGCCTACATGAATAAATTGAGATAAATTTACACATATTAAAGATACTTATATGATGAGTAATATTTTAAAATCCATGAAAAGTGACTAAAAGGTATGAAGGAGTGTAGAACCACGTTGGAAGGCAAGAGACTAAGTTTAGTGAAGTTATCCCTAAAATGACAAAATAGAGACCAAAAAGCTTTTGTGAGTATCTTAAATCATGTTGGTATAGAGTATTAAGATATATAATTAGGTTTATATTATAGACACTAGTATATAATAGGTCCATGCCAAGAAATAAGGTCAAATAGTAGAGAGAGATAGGTTTTTGAATGCCTCAAACATGCTCTAAAACACATTGAAATGTTTTAATAACATCTACAGGCCTGAAGATACAAATGGAATTTTGTAATATAAGAAGAAAAAATTAGACAAACATTAGTTATTATGTTGGATAATATGATTTAATGAAGTAAAATTCAATAAAATTCAATAGGAAAGGGTAAAGACAAGGTCTTATGCATTCCCATGACTACCTGCAGGTACCTCTCAAGCATGGAGATTGACACTTACAGGGTCAAATAAGTAAGGTGAGGAAATAAATGACTTATGCATGAATTTGATGGTTTTAAACCCATATATAGTGAATTTTAAGGTGATTTAAATGTTTTTAAACCTCTATGTCAACTCAATAAGGTACTTTTACATCAAAATCACCTCATTCATGGCTATAAGTACCTACAACATGTCTTATAAGTAGGCTATCACAATACATAACAATGACTTTGTTTTTAATGTATAATTGGTGTTATTAGGAATATAAGTCTAAATTAATTATAAAACATACATATTTGACCTTATATATGGGTTAATAAGGTCTACCAACATCATGACCTAATAAATTAGGGCATTGACACCTATAGGCAGAATTTAGGGGTAGAGCATATCAACCTAGACAATGACCTAAAGGTTGATGAAATGATGGTGTATTAAGGTTATTAAATAATTATATTATCATTTTTATAAATTTTTATACTCAATTTAATTCATTGGGAACCTCCATATTATAACATAAGGCCTAAGTACACCCATATGTACCTATAAGTAGGGGTAAGCTCAGCAAAGAAGGATAAAGATGCATTGGTAGAGTTATGGGAGCTCAATCCTAAAAATGGGTGAGTGATAACCCAAATAATGATGTTATCAATTTCATCAAACCTTTCCCAAATTCAATACAAGCCTACGTAGGGTCCTAAACCCTTGTACATAGTCATACAAGGGTACAAGCAAGAAAGGATAAAGTGAGACATGGATTGTCTAGGGAAGAAAAAAAAGGGTTAAAAGAACTAAAAAGGGATTAATGAAAGCTTAATATGTTTTTAAAAAAACTAAACTCCTTGATAAAGTGATAAATTTCCTTCCCCACTTGGCTAAAGAGTAACAATCTATAAAAAAAGGCTAGGAAACCTCTTTGCTTAATAAGCAAGTATGAGGAATCCAAGAAAAGTAAGTATTTTTGGGTGAGTAAAAAGATTAAGTATCATGAATTATATATATGAAACATTTTTAAGAAGAATATAAACATTATTTTATCATGAAAGAGTGACTCCTAGGCGAGTTTGAGGAAAATGCAAGAAAATGGGGTTTTTAGGCCTTTTTGGATATTTTGAGTTGGTTAGAAAACTAAAACATGGAAGAAATTAAAAACCTTTGGTATATATGATGATCAGGATATCTAGAAACCTATAAAATACTCACATTTCCAAATGTATAATGGATATATCTCACTATTTTGTCTTAGATGTGAACCAATCCTACAAAATCATGTTTTGGCAAAATGAGCTAGTAAGGGCAAAATGAGTAAAAGATTGGGTATGGAGCTTTGGTAACCTCATAGATACATGTTTTGAGGTTAATTTAAGGTGAATATGTTCTGATAAATACTATATCAATCTAAAATCTCTCTCTATGACAAAAATTCCCTTTACATATACTCTAACTAGGTAAGTTTCCACTAGGTCTAGTTTGTGAATGAGATAAGACGATGAAAAAGGGTACTTTGGTGGTTATGAAATGGTCTTGTAAGCTCAAAATTAATGTTAAAATCCATGATAAACCAAACTACCTATGACATATCAGTCATAGAAGCCAATTTACTAGTGTGCCTATTAGACCTATTAGGCCTTGAGGAGACCTAGAACTAATTAGGGGTTCATCTTCATTTTTAGCTCTTGGTGGAATATCCATATGATTTAGAAATGTTAGGGAGGTGTATATGGATATTTTTAAACTTATAGTATTCAAGGTAATTTAAAATAAATCCATTTATATCCCAAAGAGATAATGAGCATGCAAGAAAAGCAAGGACAAGCTTGATGAGGTGTTTTGAAATGCTCATATCTTTTCTAAGGCTTTGCATGGGAACAAAAGGAATTTGGGGGCGTGATAAGGGTCCCTTAGAATAAATTTTTTGGAATTTAGTGTCAATTTCAATGTCAAATTTTTAATAATAAAGCTTAGGACCAAAAACTACCTAAAACCCTACTAAACCCTCAGCCAAGGCCTGATGGAGAAAATGGAGTTGGATAGTTATCCTAATGGCATATTTTTCTCATAAAATCTATTTTAAGTTGTAGAGGACTCACTCAAGATCCCTCACACATATTTTTTTGTATGGAATTATACGAATGGGGTGAAAAATATGGTTTTATTTACCATTTTTTTTGTTGTGTAGGCTATAAGAGGAATTTGAAGATGCAATCAAGTTTGAGAGAAATTTTTAGACTTGATATAACTCCTTATGCTCATTTATTTCATAAAAAAAATTTAAATGTTCAATAGCCTTCCTTTCGTCCAGCCCAAACTGGCATAATGGAGACAAGGGTGAGAAGGGTTAAAAATCTAAGTGTGTACCTTTTTAAGGTATACCTGAGTATTCTAAGGAAATGGATAGTATTTCCAAGTGTCATTCACTCCCTCATGTATATTATAATGGAAAAACAAAGTCATTTTTTAGGCCAATTGTGAGGGGTGATAGAAAAGAGGAGTTTTTAGATTGTAGATAGTGATGGCTTCCTTCCAAGAGTTTCTAGTTGAGTAAGAATGCAACTACTACATGTATATGTATGATTGAAGGTATTACCTATTATGCCAATCATCAGACCTATCCCTAGTTAGTGGTGGTAAGTTCAAACATACTCAAATTATGAAGGTGGTTTTTTGAGCTAAGACTTGGAGTTTTATGCCATTGTTCATAAGTTTCATGACGTGTATAGATACTTAGTCCTCCTAATATTTAATGTTTCATCCCATATTTATTTCTCATGAAATTTTAACCTATTTTCTTATATTAATAATTATCCAAGTGACCTTCAGACTTCCCTTGTCTTATTATTCTCTCAAAGGATATAAATATTGACTCTTTTTGTTCTTTTTGATAGCTTCTATTAGTTGATGGTGAAACCCTAGACAATTTTGTAATTGAATATCTCTTGAAGTAATAAAATAAGTGAATTTTCCTAATTACATGATGTACAATTGAGTGCTCATTCAATCTTGTTTGTCTTGTCTAGTAGAAGATGATCTTTTATATTATGTTAACCTTTATTATTCTCCAATGTACATAAGAGTAAATATTATAGGTCTTTGTTAGTGTTCTCTCTTAAGTCTATGTGTGTTTTATAAGTGGTTTATTAATATATTACCTAAGGTAATCACCAATTACCCTCCTAATCATTTAAATACATCTTGAACACAACTTATGAAATATTGATGTGACAATCCATCTTGAGTTGTGAGTCTTGAGTGAAGGAATCTCTGTTTAACTCTGAATAGTATAATTTCAATAAATAAGAGGAAATTAAATATTGGTGCATCACCTTTTAGTTTTTTTAGTTTTTTGCCTATACCCTTTTCATCCAAATTTGATAGGTATGAATGTACTTCAAAGAGTACAACAAGGGAACTAGCCCTTTTAGAGATTCATATCAACAAATTGTTACCCACAGCAAGAGAGATGTTTCCATTTTCCACTTGTATGAGTAATGTTAGGAATCTCCTTAGGGGGTGAAAATCCAAGTGAGAATAGTTAATACTTTAATAAGGTGATATTGTACTAACATTTCTTTTTAGTCTAGTTAACAAATATCTTATAGTCATTATAAATCTACAATTACTAAACATTATACATTAGTGTAAATGGTAGACAAAGGATTAAGGCTTCTTACTCAGCTCTATTTTTATTATAAATAAATTACAACATGAAGGAAGTGAGGTATTACATATCGTATGTGTCTATCAAGGCTATGCCAACACTAGAACCTTGATTTGATCTACCTCTGTCAAAACAGAGAGTCCATAACTAAGAAAGACTTTTAAATTATTATTCATGGTCATACTTGGTCATGAATGTATATACTCCCACATGTGGAGATGAAATAATTAATATTCTCATTATTCTCATTATACTCAGTAATCAATTACTTCATCTTTGATTCTCTATCCACTCATATTTGATTGGCAACATATTTATATGGAAACCACATATGTGAAAAAATGGTAGCCATGTATTCATTCAATATATTCAATAAATCTTACCTCAACAACAGACGATAAACTTCTATAATGTCAATTATATATGAACATTAGTTAATTATCCAATACATAATACTTGTCTAATTGTAAGACCAACCTATTTGACTTGCCTAGGCTCAAACCTAGATTCATACTTATACCTTTCAACATCATATTATTTGAGTCTCCTAAGTTAACCAAATAGTTGTGTATATTATTTCTAAAAATTTAGACCATTATTATAAATGGTGGTACTTTATGTTCATCTTTAAATACCATCATGTTTGTATGTGAAACTTTAGATTTATCTAATGTATAAGAAATACCAAATAGATCTTTGAGTAGAAACTCCCTTTGTTCAATGACTTGAGCCAGTTCATGTAGGGTGATATTGGCCTTAATATTCTTTGTATCCTCAAAAATTTTATTCCTGACTTTGATTTATGGTTATTCACATTGTAACTACTCATTCATCCTATAAGAGGTGGATTTTTGTTTTCTTGAGAATTGGAGGAGTAGCATAATTATTGTTTAGGGGTGTTGAAGTAATAACTAGATTATTACACTTTAGATTGTAATTTTTCATCTAGAACTACAATAATGCATGGATCTTGTTTATCTTTGTGTTCATTCTCATCTTCTACTAGGAATGGGATATCATAGGTCTGAAGACCATTTCTATACTAGAATTTTTTGGATTAGTAGAGTAAGATGGTTATATCTGATTGATAAAAACCTTCCTACATGTTCATATCATTTTGGAATATCTCAAAAGTAGTGTAGAACTCTATGCAGTCTACCTCACAATATTGTGTTGTGTTTTGAACTCGATACCTATTAATAAGGGTTAATTCTATGATATTTATATTTTTCACCTTGTTGAGATAATTTTGTTTTATATTGTCTCCAATCCTATTACAAGGCATGTTTTACCATTTAAATCTAAAGCTTTGATTGTCATTTTATCCCCTAGTACTACCTATGTATTTTTACATGTTTAGAAAATAATTGATCAATTTCTACATCATCCTTTAAATCATTTCTAATTCTATCTTTGTGTAATTGGAATTAATACCCTATGTATTAGTACTATTGATCAATATCAAGGGATTGTTATCATTTTGATGGTTGAGTTCATAATTTTTTAGGAATCTAAGGTGATGATTGGTTGGGGCATAGGCTAAAGGCACATGAGAGTACCATTAGTTATAGTTTTGGGCCACAATATTTTGATTTTTATTTAGGATTGGGTTGAAGGTTATAAAAATAATGCCAAACCTATGTAGGGACAACTATTTAGTACAAGGATTTAATTATTTATCCATATTGAAAGCTTACACATAAGTAGAAGTAATTATATTGACATTGATAGTTCTATGTAGAAAACTAGTAGTCATAGGGTCCAAGACATTATTTTACATTTTGAGGGCTAAAGTCTTAGTAGGTTTGTAGGTAGTTTTAATTTGAGTATACAATTTTGGAACCTAGAATTGAAGGCTCAAATTGGCTCATTTTTCCCCTTATCATGACTTCAAAGTGTTTACAAACAACATTTTCACTAGTGACATGGAAAAACATTGTGAAGAAGGTGTTTTGACATTGATCCCAATATGTAAGTGATCCCTTAAAAATATTGAGAAACAAGTCATAAGAATCATCTTCCAATGTGAAGGGAAAATGTTTGCATGCATATTTTTTGTGGGTTACATTTAATATTCCCAGGGTAGTCTTAAAGGCCTTTATGTGTTATTCAAAACTCATACTCAATAATGGAAAAAATTCATAACTCCCCATTAATATTCCCAAAATAGTATTAAAAGGAATTTATGTGTTAAATCATGTGTGGCCCTAATTATGTTGATAGTATATTCAACATGCTAGGTTAGCAGTTAGGCCATTAGGAATAATGGAAGATGGATTTATCTACCTAGAGATAATTATTGAGCTTGGGGTCATTTAATAACTCCATTATAATACCTAACCTTTATATGGATTTTCAAAGGTGGGTATAATAAGATGGTGTCTACGGTAGACATTGTTAATAATTTGAGTTCTTTCAATGCAACTCAATTGATTTATTTTCAAAAAAAAATGAAGGCAAAGATCCTTTTCCCTTATTCTAGCACAATATTAAGTTAATTAAGGCAAAGATCCTTTTCCTCCAAGGCATTATTCTAGCATAATATTAAGTTATTATTGAGATGTAGGGTTTATATAACCTAAGTTGGGTATAGATTCACACCCTAGAAACCTTTGAGGTATCCTTTAATTTTTTAAGATATATAAATATTAAGTGCATAAAATTTAAGGTTACCATATTTTTTAGATTATGTTATCACATATACAAGGAAGGAAATTCACTCCAAGAATGGTTTTATGTTAAAATACACGAATTGTATATTATCCAATTTTGTAAACAACTTTTTGGTGGAATAACAATGAGCAAAGTAGTTTTCTTACCAAGGATGAGTAGAACATGAAAATATATAGGTATATTTATAATGTACTTATGATACACTAATAAAATAAGAAAACTAAAAAATATTCATTATACAAGCCAAAGTTAGTGGGAATAGAGTTTTAACTTGTGTTATAATTAGAATCAACACTGAAACTATAGCTATGCCAAAAGTGATCACTATTGAGTTGTGGATGGGTTATGGATATAACCTAAGTTGGGTATAGATTCAAAATCAAAAAACAAAAAGTTTGGGATCTATTTATAGACCCATTGGCATGTATTGTAATTGATATAAGATAAGGAAGGCAAGGATCTAAGGAATGGTAGGGAAGATCATTGAAGGTTGATTATAAGACTCATAAAAGATCTAAAGTTTTCTAGGCTATCACTTGAACTAATAGTTGGATAAGGAATAAAAGACCAATATCTATTATAGGATATTATAGCACACCAGTTACTTATATTTCTGGTTATTTCTGAATTTATAATTGCTTAGGTTTGGTAATCATACTATGCTCTTTCTGAGGAGCAAGATCCTAAAAAAGTGGGATCAGAACAGGTGTTGTTCTTGTGATCCCCCAACGAATTGGTATCAGAGCTGTTGGTTGGGATACTAACAAATTGGATTAGATCTGGTTAGTGTGTTTTTTGATTATAGGTCACAGGGTTTCTGTTTGAGTGGGAGTTGAGCAATGGTAGAAGACAGAATATAAAAATATAAAGTGCATAAAATTTAAGGTTACCATATTTTTTAGATTATGTTATCACATATACAAGGAGGGATTATGATTGATATGCAAAAGACATTTAAATTAGTAATATCTCAATAAGGTTTGGTCAATTAAGTTCAGGTTTTATGTTAAAATACAATACCTCGTGCATAGAAAAAAAAAATTAAAATAATAGAGCTTCTTACACAATCCAAAATTTTGGATAAGAATTGATATTTACACATTGAAATCAATTGTAGAACTTTCCTCTTTTCATGCATCCCCACATAGAAATTTTTTCATTTCTTATTAGTTTAAGTAGACAAAATTATCCTCCCCTTGGTAATTGGAGGATATAGGTATATATAATCATGGGATGGACAAGGCCTCATTTCTTAAGTGAATTATATAAATACAGAAGAAGAAGGTGACATTTCTTGAGGAATCTAATGTTAGTGACAAGAATAGGAAAGCCTTGTTTTCAAGGAGAAGGTGTCAACTCGCATGAGAATCATGATTGCTAAAATATAATTCTTCATCTAAAATAAAAGGGGCAGTTATATCCATGTTAAATAAAATAGAAACTAATAGTTCCATCTCACACTACTTGTTTCTCACTTATGGCATAGGACCAGGAAGTTATTGAAGAAGTAGAACAGGTAGATCCAGGAAACAATATAGGTATATTTATAATGTACTTATGATACACTAATAAAATAAGAAAACTAAAACATATTCATTATACAAGCCAAAGTTAGTGGGAATAGATTTTTAACTTGAGTTAGAATTAGAATCAACAGTTCACAGAACAGGGTCTTGATTCACATGATGAGGTTGAGTGCATAGTAGCTAAACCTGCCAAAAGTGATCACCAAAGTAGCTGCAATAGTATTTGATGGAAATGGCATATAGGAGGGCTCAATTTGTGTATAAACTAGTTTTTATTTAGTAATTTCAAGTAGAAGGTTGCTAAGACCCAAGAGCACCGGCATCGATAGCAAGACTGACATCGATTGTGACCAGTGTGGAAGGCCACTGGTAATGGCAGGGAGTCGGCCGACATCAACAGAACCAGACAAGCAGGAACCGGCGTCGGTCGCCTGTGTGTTCCAAAACTGTTCGTTGCACGGACAGTTAGTTAAGTGAATGAAGTGTTTGGTAAAGGCCAGTTAGAATCTTGAGCTACGAGGATAATTGTCTATAAGAGTCTAAGTAGTGCATTTATAGACCCATTGGCATGTATTGTAATTGATATAAGATAAGGAAGGCAAGGAAGTGTGTGTAAGATCATTGAGTTGCAGGTTGTTGCAAGCTCATAGGAGATCTACATGTGTGAGTATGGTTTTGATTCCAGGTTGTAGGTTCATGGGAGACCAACTTGATAATTTGGATGCTTGGTGAACTGGCAGGGTTATTACTGACTAGTTGGAGAGGTGAACACCAATTCTGTTTGTGAGTTGGTTGTTGGGACCATTTTTTGGTAGGAGAGTGTTGTAGAAGAATTAATGTACACTTGAGGTGTGGGAAGCCTCTGTAAGGTGGAAGAGTGTGGCGGCTCTTTATTGTATTCTTTTCTATAAAGTGTTAATACAAGATAGTGTATTGTCTCTCATATTCTGTGCTATTGGTGAACTCTAGTTACTTGTATTTCTGTTTATTTCCATTTATAATTTCTTATTAATCATACTGAATACCCAATGAAATAGTATATGGAAATTATAGCATGTAGTTACTCACTTCCTATGATTTTATCTATTATGTAAGTCAATGTTTATTGTTTCAAAATGAAGCAATTTTCTTTTTTAAAATGGATGAAAAATTACCATAAATTTATTATGAATACCCAATGAAAATATATACTTAGCATGTAGTTCCTCACTTCCTATGATTTTATCTATTAAAAAATTGACTACTTGCATACTACATAATTAGTTCTATAAATAGTGCCCTTAATCTACACTCTGAATATTTCAAGTGTTGCTTGTATAATATTTATAAAAATAGGTATGGGCATAAATTTTCCATGTGGAGTGACTACCTAAGTGACTCTTAAATATATAAGGATAGATATTTCTTCCCTTCATTATTTTCAATTTTGTAAAATAGAGCTTGCATCTCTTCAAGACATTCAAGTAAGATGTCCCTTTTAGCAACAATGTACTTAAATTCCCATGCAACTTAAAATTATGTTATTAAATTCAAATAGGCATAAATCTTATTCTTAATTTCTTGGCTTATAAATAATATCTTTCCATAAATATATTTTCTTTTGTTAAATAATTGAATAGTATCTCCCCATTAGGGTTTGTGTAATCACCTAAAAGTGGTATTTGAGTGATAAAAGTGCTACTTGAGACTACTTACTCATATATTATCCCTAGATCTATCCTAGAGCCTATTATCACACTTTTCAATCCTCTATGTGGACCATAAGATCCCTTAGTAATCTCAAACATAGTCCCAAACCTTGATTTTTTGATCCTAGCCCTGCATGCCTAGTATTCTACTAGCTATAGATTAGTGCCACATTAAAGATAATAGAGCCATACGACACAAGTATCCCCAAAATGGTGCCTATGTAATTCACCCTATATTTATTTAATTAATATATCTTCAAATTAAAAACCCTCCTAATCTAGGTGTAAGCATCTTTTATTGTCTACATAAGATACACAACATTATAAATATGTGACTATTATACCTGTATCCACTAGATGTAAATTAGATGCAAAATACCTATTCAAACATGAAATAATTTGAGAAAAATCAAGGTTATTAATCCATATTTTTCCATACTTATGTATACTACCATATACAACTACTTTAATCCTATATTTTTTATATTTCCAATCTTAATCACACTTAAGGCATTCAATACCATTATCATTATATCATCACTTAAAATTACACTAGCACTTAGGTGGGGAGAACTACATTAGGATTGATCCCTCCTCCAAGTATGGGTAAGTAAACAAAACTCTTAAAAGTGGGGTGATGAGTATGTCCAACATATCCTACTAATGAACACACTTCTTAGCTCATGTCTTATTTATAAGGAGGATTAGGGTTTACATTGTAAATAAGCTATTATAGGAATAATACAAAGATTCAAACTTCATTCATGTAGGAAAAAAACTAAAAACATAGGAATAGGTGCACCTAAAAGTTTAGAGTATATTAATAACATTATTAGGACACTAAAGCCACATGCTACATATGTCCAAATGTGGTGCTACTATCTAAGAGGGGTTCTAATATAGGGATCTAGTTTATGACACTCAAACATGTTCATAACATATTTTCAAGCACTCAAATCATTTATATTAGGTATTTTCCAAAAAAACCTTTTTGCCACATACTTATTACTATTTTTATAAAATTCAAGCTCATCAAATCTGTATAAAATTATTTGTTATTTTATGCATATTATTTCCGTAATTTAGACTACTTAGCCCTTTACTCAAACACAAAATTTAAATAAGTAAAACCCTAAAAGGTGAAAACATTTGGTGAACCTGACTTACTTCAAACACTATTAAAAACCTAACCCTAGATGTTATTAGGGTTTATATCCTTATTTTTCCTATTTTCATTAGATTCTTTCATTTTTTAGATTTTGTATATTATATTATAGTACATCTATTCCAATTTGTTTTCTATATGACATCTCCAAAAGCTATCTATCTTCTACTAAGAAGATGTGCTAGACTGGGTAGTAATCCTATAGAGCATATTTATATTCCTAGTATTCAAACCTATAACATGGATAAGGGACCTAATATAAATCCACTTATTCATCGTTAACACCCTAATTATGTGGGTTTTAATGATAATGCATCTAAAGATAAATGATAAAATCAAAAATAAGAAGATATAAAAATTAAAAATTAGGACAATATCCCTCCACTTAATAATGATAACATGATTTTTAATAAATATGAGATATTATATAACTTTAGAGATAGAATACAAGAATATCCCCTTGATGATGTAACATCCATATAATCAATACTATAAATTAAGAAAAAAATAAGCAATGTTCAATCTTTAACTCCCTTAGATAATAAAATTGTTACACCTATAATGGGGTGAACTCAAATGACACAACCTAAATTTGTAATTAAATAACCTTTAGTGAAATCTATTCCTTTGTGGCTTGTTCCTCTAATACAAATGTATAATACCTTATGCATGAGGTTCATACTCTATAGTCTAAGGTGTTACATCTAGATATGGTAGCCACTAAGCCATGACATGCCTTAGATTATAATATTATCTTACATATACCTTTGGCACACCACATAAGATCAACTCCCCTGAAATATGGATTTGTGGCACATAATCCTACATTATATGATGGAAAGGGTGACCCAGACCATCAACCCATAGATTTTCATGTAGCATGTTTAGTCTATGTTCTAATGATTTGATTCTCATGAAGTTGTTTCCACATAGTTTAAATGATTATGCCCTATAGTGCTATTATGACTTACTAAATAAATCTATATAAACATTTAATCTTTTGGTAAACTTGTCTTTGTCACACTAATCCATATATATTCGTGACAACATCTCATATACCCAGGTTGCACAGTTACAATAGAAGTCAATTAAACCTATTATAGAATAAATATTACAATATAAGACTATATTAGATTAATTAACTAGTTTCATGGTAGACAAGGAGACTCAAGACATATTTAAATAGAGTCATTTACTAGTATTACACCAAGCTATCTTCTTTAATAAGTTTCCTACATTCATAAATTTGTACCGCATAGTATAAGAAATAGAGTTAAGCTTTTATCAATGGGGAAACTAAAGTATGAATGGATCATAATCAATTGTTAAGAGTTAAAATAAGCCTCCATACAAGTTAAGGGCCACTAAGAACAATATTGATAAAAATTCCATAGTCAACACAACTTATAAACCATTTATGAGATTGGTTTTATCCAATCCCCAATGCTAAATATTTACCAACCTTCAAGAGTCACCAACATGGGTTTTAAAGTATCTCTTAGAATGTAATGAAATATCTCTCCCTCCCATTATAGAGGTTGATATGACATGACCTATTCCAAATAAATAATATTATAATGCATTATATGAGTATCACAGGGTACCAAGCCCTATAATAAAAAGATGCATGTGCCTAAAACATAAGATACAATACATGATTGAGGCTAAAATTATTGATGAGATCACACCCACAGAGTCACCAAAAGTAAAAAAATGAAATATAAGATATTAAAGGTATTATTCAATCCATTTTGAAAGAATATAATGAATTAGATAGTGTTCACTACACATATCATGCACATCCACCACTAGATTCACATCATACTATTATTGAAGGGACACACCAATTGCAAAACATTAGTGGCATGTAAAAAAATTCATTTCCATCTAAACCACTCATCACCTTATTATAGTAGGATATTTTTGATGATGATATAGATTTACATGAACTCTTTATATGGGCATATATAGATCATCATCCTATCCAAAGTGTTATGGTTGACAATGGGTTAAGCATTAACATGTGTACTATGAGAGTTTTGAAACATTTGGGGTATTTAGAGTATGATATATTCCCTAGAGACACAATTATTAGTATTTTAAGTATTCATGTTTAGATCTCCATCATGGATAATATGATTCCATTATAAGTTAGACCAACACGTATAGCCACTTGTTTATTATTAATACCTAGTGGAGGTGTGTTTCATATTTTATTGGGTAGTCCATGGTTACATCATCTATGAAACATCCCATCCATAGTATACAAATTCCTTAAATACACACACATAAATCAAGTGGTCAATGTTGAGTGTCTTCCACATGAGTATCCTCTACCTATCACATAGGTAGTTATAACATAGTCACTAGTTACAGTTTTTTCATCATTCACAAATATAAAATAGTTATCAATTACAACTCAAAGTATAATTCCTATGAATACATCAAAAATTTCAATGTAAACACTAGTGTATATGACATTTACTCTGATAATAATGACACATACATATACTCTCCCACAAAGACCATTGTTAGAGAGATCCATGTGAAGAGATATGTTTCAGATTATAGAGGGCCTTCCTCCACTCAATTTATGGTGAGATCAATCTTATTGGGTTATTGGGATTATTCATATAAGGCATGTCACCTATAACTTTTTATACCATATAGATTCCTAAGACCCCTAAAAATCATAGGACACCATGGTTAGTGCCATATATTTCTAGAACTAGTATACATGTAGATAAATATATAAATATAAAACACTTAGCATAGTAGATTATGGGATCACAATTGTCCATTCACATAGAATGGACCATCAAATTTCCCTTAATTGACATAGGTCACATTGATAGTGAGTCTCCATTAGACTCATCGTTTAGTATGGTTTCTACCCTCTTGTGAATAGTTTCCCTCTTTTTTTCTCCTTGTACATAGTTCATTTTTATAATGTTTGTACATAGATTATTATCCATAAAGTATAATAATAATATAACATGTAAAAACACAAAAACATTCAAATAGTTACTAAGAAAACACAAAATTTATAGATTTTATTCATTGTTATATTTACATTTATTATATTTTATAAACACTTCATATATTGGCTATCTTAGTATAGTAAATTTTATCATAGTACTGCTTGACTTACTTTTGTTGAGTACTCATAGATTACATACATGACTCATTTACACTACATTGATCTAGACTTGATATCATCTACCTATTGTCACCAAATATTGAACCTTAGATTTTATTATTCAAGCCTACTCTAATATTTTTGAAACATTTGAATAACTCTAGGTAGCCTGTGGCTTGCCTATGGTAGAGGTAGACCTATAAGATTAAGAGCTAGCTCCCTAGATTGATCCTTTATAGACCATCACCTAAAATAATTGATTGATTGGATGAAAAGTGATATAAGTAACATTGAAATAGACTATTTTAATTATGTGAAACACAATAAATATCTCCACTAAACTACCATACCATTTCACTATGAAACATGACTCACAACACTAGTCTCAACATCCTAGAGTACTCTAACATAAGTATTTCAAACATGGAGGTGATATGAATTGAAATACCAAAGTTGAGTGAAATACAAGATAGATTACAAACACCAAGGTTACTTATAGACTTTAAAACATTCAAACACAATATATACACATCATGTAACCTATTATAGTGAGAACTACTTTTACCAAACATGAAAGGATAAAGAGAAAACAAGGATACATATCTATCACTAGACACTTAACTATACATAAATTCACACAATTAGAAAAGAATTTTAGGAGCTAAAAACTAAATTAAAATAATTATTTCAAATGAAAAATACATCATAAAACTAGTAGGGCTTTGCATACCAAGTGTGGATTCTCTTACAAGAGCCAAAATAGCTTGCATTTATAGAGTGTGTGAGATGAGAGAGAGGATTTGGAGCTAAAAGGTCATAATAAAAAGTTTCAAGTTATGAGGAATAGTTAAATTATATGAAAATGAAGTCTAGAATAGACCATGAAAGGTCTTCATGGAAAAGTGTCTATATGAAGCATGAGAACTTCTCAAATTCACATATGGTCTTCAAATGGCCTTCTTGAAAACTACCTTCATGATGAGACATGTCTTGGATGATTAAAAATGAACTAGGAAGAGTTTAAACATGTGAAATATCTTAGGTGTGTTATAAACATGCCATGATATTCATCAGATGTGTCCCTAACTACTATCCATATTTGGGACCCCTGTATTCACCATCTATAATCATTCATTAGACTTTTAACCCTCATTCTTCATGTTTTTCATCAATATGTCCTTCAATTTCTCAACCAAATCAATGAAATAGGTGTTAGGACACCATTTTAGAGTCTTTTTTCCTGCCACTCCATTAATCATACCTTAAAATGATCCAAAATTGTAATTCTCATCTTCTCATTTGGTAGTCATTTCTCATCTTCACTATCTATCAAAGCCTACCTAAAATGAACGAAATAGAAGAAGTGTTTCCATGCATATATATTATGATAAATGTAAATATGGATTTACAAAAATTCCCACTTGACCTCCCTAAATTATTATCATTCTTTAAACCTCCTCTATCCTATAAGAAACCTTGTTTTTAGCTTGCCTATGTAAGTATGGTACAAACCAAATAGTTGTCCAAGAACTTGAGAGAGTTTTATACAAGTTATAAAAACTTATATGACAAAATAATCCATCTGATTGCATCTCCATTATTATTTACTTCATCAAGTTTTAGACAAGGATTTAGGAGGGTTTTAACATGTTTGAAGTGTTAAGGATTGTTCATAAAATCCTGATGTCCAACCTCTAAAAAAATTCCACAAATATTGAGTATATGAAATTACCAAATTAGCAATATTTTATTTATGCCTCATGCTTAGTGTTTTTACAAATATGATCACTTTAAGTTGGCCTTTTGAGCTTTATATTGCATTCTGAACACCCTAAAGTGAGTTTGAGCCAAAAATGACCCCTCTATGTATTTATTATACAAAACAATGGTCCTAGTCCATCCTAAAATATTTAATTAATTTTATAAATGGTTTTTTAATGGTTATATGGTATTGGAAGAGAATATAGACCCTTGAAGGTCTTAGGTCTAGTTCTAGGCCTAATGGGCTTGACTGCACTTCTTGAGCTTTTGACCACATGTGAGTGCCTCTACAAATTGTGTATGTTTTGAAATGTTCATTAACCTTAAACAAAACTCAATAATCATAATAAAATTTTCCAAGACACTACCACCTAATCTATCTCTCATTCACACACTTTGTTTACAACTTTAGACTATTTAGGACTGCCCTCTATTTGAAACAAAATAGAGGGAATCTCCCATAATTTATTAGCCAATATAAGTCAATGAGATATTATATCAGGTCATGATGACCTTTTAGACAAATTTTCAAGGTTTTATCACATTGATAGTGTCCTCAGCTTCACAAACTTTAAAACAAACCTATATGATTATGTATTGTATAGGGTTTTTGGGTTGACTTTGGGTTGATATTGAACCTTATTTGCTCTATCTATTATCTCTTAGAATGATGTGATATGGTTGATGGAAAAAATATAAATATGGTTTAAATCATTTTCAACACCCAAACTCTCTAATAACTCTCTCAATCCACATCTTCCTCATTTTCCTAAGCTAGTCCAAGGACTATGTTGATAATATGTGCATATTCTTAAGCAAATGTGATTCCTTTAGGATGTTTTGAACATTGTGTTTCATGACTTGGATATTTTTGTAGTCTATGATCTAATTTCATAATTTAACATATTCATATCATACTTTATGACTTTCCAATATCTAGATTGACTACTCCTAATATGTTGTCAATCTATAGTCAAACTATATGTCACTTTTTGAGAGAAAAGAGACTCTTGTAGGTGATCATCTATGTATGACCAATATGTTTCAACTCCTAAAATTTATCCTTGGGTCAATAATGCCTTATATAATAAAATATGGTCACTTTATTTTCAATCCATCCTTTCATTGTGTCATGTTGCATCATAGGATCATTTAGGCTTCAAAAATACTATAGATTACACTAAAAGTCTATAGTGAGAATTTGGTTGAGATAGAAGCCTATCTACATTACCTTATCTTGTCCAAAAAACTAATCTTATTTTTCAATACATTACCCCTATGCTCGGTATACATTATGTAAAAACTTAATCTTGTGCAGACCTCAATACATTATACTATGAGATGATTCTTATATGATCAAATACCTTATTCATTGAAAATAAGGTAACATTTATCAAA
Organism: Torreya grandis; assembly: GCA_037957365.1. Lineage (NCBI taxonomy): Eukaryota > Viridiplantae > Streptophyta > Pinopsida > Cupressales > Taxaceae > Torreya > Torreya grandis. The sequence goes on along the minus strand of JARHVA010008382.1, from coordinate 400,561 downwards.
TGCAAGTTTTCCAAAATGGGAATAGGGTTTTATGTCTATATTAAATGCAATAACCTTACCATAATCACCATGACTCTATGAATTTCTTCAAACTTTATGAATTTTTCCAACAAGTTCAAACACTTGTATTTCAACATTCCTTTATTATTTGTAGATTGCACTCAAGCCCTTGTTAGAGTTACTCGTAGGTGAGGACATTATAGGAATGTGTGTATTGGATTGGTTTTCATAACCAATAATTGATCTTTGAATGGATAAAGCCTATTATTTCCATCTTATAATCATCTCAACACTTTGAAATCTTCTTGTCTTCTCACCATGACTATGCAAGACTCAATTCCACCTGACTGTAGATGATTGTTTGTAAAGAAGTCTGATTATATGTGTATTTGTCCTTTCATCCATATAAAATAGTCTTGAAACTAAACATTAAAAAGTGAAAAATTAGCCTAATATTGTTTTTAGAGGTGATAAAAAACATCACCTTTGATTTTAAAACCAATAGAATAATAAGAAACTTTTCTACTAGTGAAAAACATGTTTGCGGACCTTAGTGGTATCTCTAACTAGCAGAATGAGATGCTTATGCTTTTATCCATAACACCACGAATTAAAAATATAAAAATAACTACATGAGGAAGGTATTCACACTCTTTAAAATCATTTACAATACATTTTTTGCAAACATCAGTCCAGACATAGGAGAAAATTGAAGGGTATGGGGATGAATAGGTAGAAAAGAGGAGCATACCTTATTAGAAATGGTTCATAGAGGACAAGAAACAAAACATAAAAATATTGACATAAATTTTAATTATAAACAAATTAATATCATCCCTTAAAATCATTTTATTCAACTCACCTCCTCTTGTTTGTAGACTACAAAGACCAGTTGACCATTTTTACTTGCCTAGTAGAGTGATAAAGAAGATAGGTCAGTTTTGACTAATTTCAAGTCTCTAAAATATTATCAATCATGGAATTGAATTGAGGGGATCTTAATATATTATCCTTTATAAACCAAACATGCCAAAACTTATGAAAATGTTGTACAACAACTAAAAACTACCTAAAACTACCTAGACTTCTTGCTTTCAATGTTGCACCTATAGTTGTTAGTATAAGACTACCATATTTTAAAATAAACTAAAATTTATGGAATTAAAGTACACTTGGGAACCTTTTTCTTCCATGGTAAACCCATACTACTTCAATAAATGACCCAAAAGTGACTCCTATATGACATAAAACCAACCATAGATAAATATGACAAATATAAACATGATGTTGACCTTATTAAAGATCATGGGACACAATTCACACCCCATATAACAAGTTTGAATTTATAACGGGTTGACCTAATTTTACTTGTGGTGAAATTAGTTAACATTTTGGTGATTTTCTAAGGGTAGCATGCTAGCTATGACAAAGACCAGTAGCCTACTCCTATCAATTAGGATATGGAGTCATCTATATTAAATTCCTTTGAAAATACACCAAAAAATAGAAAACAAACACACAATACAAGACACGAAGGTAAAGACACTTATGCTCTAAAAAAACTTAGGGAAAACACGCACAACATAAGCAAAAACACACACCTATCCTAGTATGTATAGGACCTCAAACACTTTAGGTGAAGGACAACTCACAATTAATTCAACTAGGGTCAAAAATGGTACCTCTTGCATCTTTGATGCTCCATGAAAGCAATTCATCATGTGAAGCATGGTTATCAACAAGCATTTCCTTGTGTAAATAGTAAAAGGACTCACCATATTCAGGTCTTCTTATTTTTTCAAGTATGTCACTTGGATATTTCAAGGACACTCCATGTTACTCTCCAAGAATATTGTATGAAATTTAAGTTTTCTTGTCTTTTTCCATGTTTGATTGGCACTTCTCAAACTACAACTTGGGGGTTATCAAAGTTATCTTAACTTCACTTTCTTCACTATCATGATGCACTTGATGTATAGTACCATAAAGTTGGTATTACTTCTGCTCCATTAGGATTTAAATTGATTCAAACTCAGGTTGAGGTGTTGACTATTATTTAAACATAGAATTTTCTACTTTGGATTCACTAGATTCCTTCATAATTGTGACTTCTTTGATAGTGTCTAAACATTCAAAATCATGCTTAACAAGACATTTTATTTTTTGTTCTCTAGTTTCATCAATAACCATGTCATCATATTCATAATTCATAGGAGGAGGAGTAGGCTTACTAAAATTCTCAAACTCTTGACTTATGGAATATTACCTATTATATAGGTCATCTTCCTCCTCATGGCTATCATGTTCTTTTACTCATCCATCTTGTGAAGGCATAATGGCATTATTCTCTTCATCATTTTGATATACCATTATTTGAAAACCAACATCATCATGCATATGAACAAGGTAATTACCTTCACTAACTTGTGGAAAAGAAGTTTCAATGCTTACCTTAGATTGTTCATCACCTACCTTATTGATTATGTGTGTGTCAGGATCAATATTTTCAAATAAAGTGTATGAATAATGTCCATAGTTATCTACACCATAATCATCTAGTAAAATTTTAGATATTTCATCAAGCTTAGAGTATGCTCCATCATCCACAACAAACTCTTCTTGATCATTGATTGTGCAATTGATGTTAGAGCTTGCTTCTACATAGGGCTCAATATGAAACTTAGCTAGTGGTTGAGTTATAATGGTTACCTTTACTCCATATCTTTTCTTGGATTCCAATAAGTACCAATCAACTAAGAAGTAGCCTCATATCTTATGTATGAAATCCCTTGAGAATTAGATATCAAAATGAGTAGGGAGATCAACCACTACTATGTCTTAAAGGATAGGAAAGCTAAGACAACATGTAAGAAAACTCTCAACCCTTTGAAAAATACTACTAACTTAGCTAGTGTCCCATCAAGTTGAATCACCCCTTTAATATATAGTTCATATTTTATGACTAATTTATCATCTACAACATTTGGAATCACTGAAGGACTAGCCCCACTATCCACTATGTAATTATTAACAAGTTTGTCTCCAATAATGAGACTGAGTTATAAGGGTGGAGTATTTTCAGATTTAAAAGATGGTTCGATAATGTGTGTGGGAGCATTAGTGAGATAAAAATTACTATGACCTAATATTTGGGGACTAAGGTAAATTTGAGATAGTTTCTCTTGTAAAAGTTCCTTTTAGCTAGGCAAGTGAAGCATTTCCCAAAGAGAAATACTAGTCTTAACACATTTTAAGGACTCAAATATGTTCAAATTAGGGACACTTACCTTTTTATGTAAACTTGAAGGCAAAATGGTGCCTTGAGCTTGAGACAATGGAATACTTTGACTAACCCTTCCAACATTCTGATTTTGAGGAGATGCATAAGTTATAGGGACTATCATACTTGTAGTCACACCTTTCTACCTTGTATGAGGGTTACTTGAACTTATATCAACATCATTAACATCCACTAGATCCTTCCACTTTGTTCTTGTATTTACTAAAATATAATTATTCTGATTAAGTACATATGTGTCTTCCATTAGAAAGTTTGGAAAGTTCACCTTTTGGGGTTACCATCCTTCATTTGTGTGCATCTAACTCTCATCTTATGTTGATAATTGAGGAGTGAGTCCTCCTTAAACAACCAAAGTTTCCTCTCCACCTTCATTTGTATCCATGAATTTTCCTTTGCTACCATTCTTCTCCTTGGACCAAGTTTTTATGCACTGGGAGCATGTATCTTGTATTAGAGGTGGAAGTTGGATTATATGCATTATATGTCTTATTAAAATTAGGTTGTCCTTTACCTCTCCTTTGACCATATTTTTGAGGTGGGAACCTATTTCCTTATTGAGGATAGGGGTATGGGTTTTGATTAACACCATACTACAGATTCAATTACCTAACTTGAGCCTCTAAAGCCTTAGACCTTGAATACCAATTAATAGCATCTTATGAGTTCTTATGGGCAGTTCTATACTTGGTATTTTCATTACAAAATTTAGAAACACTTGGAGTAGTAGTCGACATATTAGGTAGTAGAAGAATGGAAAATTTTGGAGGCAATTTTACAACTTGTATCAGGCCATTCTTATCTCTAATAGTAAGGTCATAAGCTTCAAGTAAGGTGTAACTAATGATGGACTAAAAAATTATGATTATTTCAATTCTACTAGCCTTTAGATATGTAGGAAATAAAAATCTTCCTAGTGGTCTCATGGGATGAGGCAACCTATGCCAAGTTCTTTACAATGTCTCATTAAAATCATGTACTATCTCCTTGGGGATTTTTGAACTATATTCAACTGGTGGATAAGTGATGTGTGATCACTTTATATGGGTTTGACCTATTTCTTAATTTGGTTAAATTAGTCAACACTACCCACTAGGGTCATATACACTGATTCATGGTTATTCATTTGACACATTCACCTATTTACAGGCATCATATACATAGTTTTTTATTTACATGTTCTATCATTCTATACTCTACATCATAGTTTTAGCATTATTATATCTTGATATTGATCATTACTACTCATACTCATATTTTTTTTAGGTATTAATACTTTAGACTTAACATATGCACATCCTAGTTCTTATACAGATTTGTACTACATTCATGCATGCTTTCATTTATAACTTTCATAGTTTAGACTTGATTCTATTTTATGCTTCTTATATTTGAGGGAATTTAAATATTCCAATTCATTGGCTTGACACCACATATATTCATAGTATTTATTCTTTGGACATGTGCCCATGTCCTTGTGTGTGCTTTCTTGATTATGTATGTACACATTTGGGCATGTACTTATATGTGTCTCTAAGCCAACTTTCTTGTTGCTTGCATATGTGGACACTTGGACATATCCTTCTATGACTTATTTTCTCAAATTTATTGACATATGCCCATGTCCCCTTGTACTATGACTTGGTTCCTAGTTGTACACCTCTAGAATTCAGGATTTCACACATGAGAAAATGGAAAATATAGATGATAAACATGAATTATGTTTTTATATTTAGGGAAGGGTTTATCATATGGATGGACTAAGAATAGATAATGACTAGAAGAACCTGACAAAGGGTGTGGTTAGTTCCCTTGCTACTTTTGTCTCTGTCTAAACCAAGGTGAGAGGACCTATGGGGTAGCTCAATCATAAAGAGGGATACTATATTTCAATCTCCAAGGAATTATTGGAACACACACAAATTTGATAAAAGTATAGCCAAACTTGCACAATCCATACAAAAAAGAATTATCACACAAACAAAGCAAATGCTTTTAAATGAGACACAAGATACTAAAAACAAATTGAAAAGTGATTGCAATCTTTATTTCCATATAAATTATTGATAACTAAGAACCAAATGTAAGATAACAATGTTGATATTCAAATACCAATTATATACACATTCCAAATATACAATATTCATGCATATGTAGTTCAATAATACCTAAAATTTTCAATAATAGTTATTACTTACAGGGGTAGGACATGTAGGATGAGTTAGGTAGATTTAAATGAGTTATGGTGGCTCTCAACACAAGGAATTATTTAGTTTGTCATGTTGTCATTCATTAAAAGATGTTAAAGACTGAGAAACAAGATAAGACAAGTATCAAGAATGATTTTCATTCATTGATATTAATGCAATACAAACACTCAAATAATCCTTGAGATCTCCATATCATACACTAAAAGTAGAGCCTCAATCACTTTCTCTTGGTAACTATATAAATACATGGTGTCCTTAAAATATCATCAACAAGGCATTCCCAAATCACAATATAGAAAGTAATTTATAACCTAAGTTCATGCCTAGAATGACTACCATTAAGTGACATAAAACTAGATACCCAATCAATAGTACATGAAGAATGTGCCATTGCACTTCATTGATAGGAAAGAGCAGAAATCATAGCTAGTTTCCATTAACTTGAAAGTAAATCTACATGCATCAAAGCTCAAAATATATAATAATGGTGAAAAACACGGTAGATTTCTTTGAAATGGGGGATACCTATACATGCTCAAAGAGTTTGTTAATGACTGTATAGGTGCAATTACCTTAGAAATAAAGATAAAAACACACAATAGAAATTCAAAAAACCAAAAATTCTCTATAAAGAGGAGATTTGTGAGAGTTGAAAAAGCATAAAAACCCCTAAATGAGCTAACCTCTATAAAGAGGACAAGCCCTATTTACTTATACAAGATTCTCACCCATAATATTCTTAGAAGATCCTCCACTCTCATACTCTTTAAGGTAATGATTATGTCAATTGGTTTTCCAAAGTCATGATGAGATTTTTTATTTTGCCCAAATGGAAGTTTGTTGCATTTGAGCTCGAGGGAGAATCTTCTTCTTGGGTACAAAACAAAAATTTATCTTCATGTGAAACCATATTTCCCTATTTTATAAATAATCATTTTCCCACTCAGATTAAGGATGAGCTACCATCTAAATATCTAGTTACCATTTTCCCTACAAAGAATAAGGAATGAAGTAAAGGAGGGAAGAACAAAGAATATATATATATATATATATATATATATATATATATTTTTTACATTCTGGCTATTTATTTTTAAACTCATGCCTCCATGATAGCTACTTGATCACATCAAATAATTCCTTTAGATAATTTTATGATAACATCAAATACACTTTCATTTTTACATGACTGCTCTAGCTATAATGGAGGCAATGTCATATCCATGTTCATTTGAATCATGCAGAGAATAAAAGAACCTCCCTATCAAAATACACATCTAATGGCCCATTTTTTTACCTCAAAACCCCTTAGAATGATTATCTTCACTAATAAAGGTATTTTGACTTTATTCAAATATTGGTTCAACCATAACACTTAGCCTCTTATTTATTTTTTCTTTGGAAGTCATTACTTAAGCTAATAATGACATGTGGTATATTTTACATTGGTAGAATTTCATACCCTACATGTACATTTACACTTGGATGGATTTTAGAACTTAGATGCACATTTACATGTGGAAAAATTTCTTAACTCAGGTACACATTTAAAATTTGGTAGGATTTCAGAAGTCATCATCACTTTTCAATTGGTAGGATTTTGGGACTCAAGTTTACATTTTCATTTTCAAAAAATTGTATGACATTACCAAATATCTGCCCTTATTTTTCCATCAAACAATTTTGCTATATTTTGGGCCTCGGATCCCCACTTGAATTTGGTGTGACATTTTTAAATTTCTATCTCCTCTTGCTTTCTATTGATTTCCTCATGTCTATTGTCATCACTATTATACACATTGTAATTATGATCCATGCAAGTTTAATTAGACTCTATGAAACTATTTAATTATTAATGAATCCATTCTCCTTGATATTTTTATATTCAACTACCATAGTTCCTTCTTTAAAATCAATTAATTGTGTATTATTAAATTTAATTTCTACATCCACATCATTGTCTGACCATTTTTGGTTTTATTAAGAGCAAAATATATATATGCCTTTTCTATATAATAATGATTCTCATTCCTTGTCTTTTCAAGGACTACATTCAATTCTTGCTCTTATAACTTAGTTATAGCACCATTTTCTTCTTCAAAGGTGAATATTGAATCATTTTTGGTCACAAGTCAGTAAAGAGATCTTAGAGATTATACTCAATATCCAGAGCTACACGCCCTTGATGAGAATATATGTTTGAAAATATATGAGAAATTTGTAAAGCATTTTTTTTAGAAGAACCTTTATTTAATAAGTGGACACACATCTAAAGTACATCTATGACCATCCAATTATGAAAACAATCCTCTGATGGATCCATTACATCTTACTCTACAGTAACTCATCCAAAGAAAAGGAAAAAATAAAGGGTATCAAATACATAGATGAATCAATAATTTGATAAATGTATAACTCTCCTAGAAATCACATATGTGCTTGCACCATTGCTACATTCCATAACCATTCAACTCAAGTCTTATTCTAATCTCTTATAGAACCTCATATATAATAGCAAAAATAAACACTTATTGGTAATGACTTAAGCTCATAGTGAGAGATGAAATAAGATGTAATTGAATATATTTTCACTTCTTAGCCTTTGTAGGTTTACAGAATCCAACTACACATTTTTAAAAATGTAGATATTCAAAACACTTATGCATCCTCAAGCTAGTCCATCAATTCAACACCTTTGAAAACATAATTTTGAGTTGATTGTGGGCTTTAGACATTTATTTTCAAAATGTAAATTTTTAATTTTAAAATGTTTCAATGTAATGGTGTATTCTCCACTCAAATATCCATGCTTGACTCTAGACCACATACCTCTACATAGATAATATTCAACACTTTAGCATAGACTTTTTAAACTTTAGCAACACATCCTTTTAAAACATTATTGGGTAATGAAATTTGGATTGAAATTTAAAAATTTCACATTAAATTTGTCTTCTGATGTTGCATTCCCTCCCAAATCTACACTTTTTGTATTTAGACCAAGAATCTTCACTTTTTGCATTTCCTTTGAACTCTTTACCATATTTTAATTCCTACCTCCACATGGATTATACACAAGACTTTTAGCATTGATTATTTGAAACATCCATGTGGTCTTTTAAAACATCAGTGGGTGGTGGAATTACACATGCATTATGCAAATTGAATGAAGGAGTTTCATTGGAGTATTGTATTCCCAGCTTAGATCTCGATCATTATTTACTTAAGTCGATGCCCCTTTAAAAATTTTCTTGTAATTTGACCACCATAGACTTCAATATTTTACCAAAACATTAAAAATTTGAAAATTAAAGTTGCCATGCAATGTCTTATTTCCCTCTTGAGTCCCCAAGCTCTTATCCCTTTGCAAACAAAATATCTACACTCAATATCTTTCATACTTGGTCACATTTTTTATTCTTCCTAGTGTAATTCCACAATGGACCCTGCAATGCACACTCAAAAAATTTAATATTATTAAGCATTAGTGAAACTAATTTTTATAGTGTTTTCACAACATGATTCCAAAAATGGAAGTTTTGTTCTGGGCGATAATTTATTACATAAGTATTTAAGAGGGAAACAATTATACTTTCAAATACTCATCTCTTGAGAAAGGACACAAATTTCTTAGGTAGATTTGGGCACTAACATTGGCTCTCATCTAGGGATTACACCCCTTACAGGTGTATGAAGGACCCCATAATTCAATACTAGGCGCCTATCCTTTGGGCCATGGAGTAAGATTTTTAGCAACTTATTAATAGACAACCATTGTAAATTTGATGAGACAAGGCCAGATCAAGAGGATATAAAAATGTAAAACAAAAAAATAACTATATAAATAAAGCTTAACATAGAGGATCAATAACGTAATAAAAATATACATCGTACATTACTTTACATAAACATGGACTCAGTCGAGGAAGTGTTTCATATGTCTTCTATTAACTAGTAGTTCTAGTATCTCACCATCTAAATATCTTAATACTAAATTATGTTTTCCAATTCTAAATGCAATATATTAAGGGCCCATCCACAAGGCATCTAATTTAACATGCTTGTCTTTCTCCTCATGTTTATTGTTGTAAAGTAAACCCAGATCTCTGCCTTGAAAAATTATTGGAGTGACCTTTTTGTCAAATATTCTTTTGAGTTTTTCCTTGAACTTTAAGTGTCTTTAATGATATTGTCTTCTATTTTCATTAAGCTAAATAATCTAAGTCATTCTACTTGAATATAGTGGTTAACTTCATCATCTTCTTCTAGTTTTTCCATGAATTTATAGGTTGGTAATTATAGATTCATAGGTGAAACAAATTGAGCTCTATAAATAAGCTTAAAATAGATCTTACATGTATTTCTCTTAGGTGTAATCCTATTAGACCATAATAAAAATTTTAGTTATTCACCCCACTTCTTCTTGTTAGCTTCCAAAATTCTTCTAATGATTTTGAGAAAGTTCTTATTACTAGATTATTCTTGACCATTGCCCTAAGGGTTGTAATTAGAAGCATAAGTTAATGTGATCCCATATTATTTAGACAATGCCACCAAAGGTTTATCTCTAAAACTCATGTCATTATTAGCAATTATCTTGACATGCACACCAAATTTCCAAATAATGTGATTCAATAGAGAGTCCATGATTATCTAATGTGTGGCTTATTTGTAGGGATTACCTAAACCTATTCTCTGAAGTAGTCAGTTACAAACAATATAAACCTATGCCTAACACTTGATATATAAGTGATCTCCCCAAAAAAATCCATTCCCCATTTTCTAAATGGTCCCTTAATTTATATAGGTTACAAGGGGAGAGAAACATAAGCTTTTAACCTTTCAGTAAAGCACTGGCATATCTTACACTTTCTTACTTTCTGTGCAACATCCTTGAATAGTGATAATAACCAATAACTATCTCATATAATCTTACAAATTTTGACCTTAGGTATAAAGTGACCACCACGTACCCCATTATGAAAGTCTTCAAATAAATCAATAGTTTCTTCTTCTACTAGGCATCTTAAGAGAACCCCATATGGATTCTTCCATGTTAGTCAATTTTCATTCAAGATATACTTTTGGGATACAAGATTAAGAGTTTTACTTTGATTCTAATCAAAGTCAAGGGGATAATTCAAAAATTAAAAGTAATAATCAATATCCCTATACCATAGAGACATTATAATTTACTCAAAAAATACTCAATATTAAATTAGTAGTGTTTACCTCTACAACATGAAAATTGGTCTCAAAAATGAGCTTGGCTAAGCCCATCCCTCTCACCAACTTGGTTTTTTGGATCTCCATGTCATAGTCTTTCAAATTATTGACCCACTTGCACCTCTTTGTTGATACTTCAATTTGAGTCAATATTTCCTTAATCATTGTATGTGGGATAAAATTAAAAATACCACAACTACCACATCCAATTAAAAAACTTATTTGGATGAACCACCAATTACACTACCAATCCTTTAAATTGTCCAATAACTAGTACTTCTCTTGAATACATGGCATAACAATTTAAAAAATCATATGTTATTTTTACTTAAACCTTAAGGACACCCATAGGAATCACATTTCAATAGGTTCTGAAATCAAGCATACAGTTATGAAAAATTAAACAATTAATCAGTAAGGTAGTATATAAGGGGTCAAAATCCAACTATCTTTCTATCAAGGTAGTCCCCAAATAAACCTTTGTGGCTAGTTCGATAACCTTGTGTGACTATAGATTGTCATCTAGGGGTATTGGGTGTGAAGTAATCTTATTGGTAGTTATATTCTCATTAAAATACAAATATCTAAACACCCTCCTTTTATGTTCTAGTATTATTAGCAGCTCAGCAAGTGGTATACTTATTTTTAATTTACTTAATATGTCGGATATATCACAGACACTATACTAAGGAAGGGGTGTACTCAGAGGAAGGGTGAAAACAATTCCAATAAGAATATAAGCATTTAAAATCAAAGAGGGAATAGAATGGGATGAACTAGCATTCCTAACAACATTTTTCAAGGGTGGATTTTATCATACATAATTAATTCCCTTAGGAACACTAGACAACAAAGGTTTTATATTCTTTGTTGGAGCACTTCTATGTTTAACATTTTGATAAGTAGGTGTAAGTTTGAAAAAACTAGAGACTTTTTTGGTTTTCTTAACTTCTTTACATTTATCCCACGCCCTTGGATCTACAGGGGTAGTCTCTTGAGGAGAAGTACCTCATTTCTTGATTCTCAAATTATACTTTTTTTGTTAGTAAAATATAATATTAATTGGAATATTCATATCCTCAACTGAAGGAATTAACCCATCATAATTTTTAATCATCATAGATATCAAAAACTCAAAGTCATGATTGGGTAACTCATATGTTTGTGTCATGTTTATATTAGAAACAAATTTAATATTTTGGACACATGCCTCTTTTACTACACTTTGAAATTGTTCAATGATAGTAGTACTCAGTAATTATATGGAGTTAGACACTTTAATTCAAAGGATTTGATAGTCAAACATCATAATATGATCATTTACAGATACAGACTCAAGTTCCTCTACATCTTCATCAATTCATTTAGTAGTATCACAAAAAGGATGGGGGAGGAAGCATTTATCACACCATTTAATATCAAAATCATAGCCTAAATCATTGTCCTTAGAATTCAATGGATCATGAACCTCCTTCCCAACTCCTTTGTTATGATTTATATCATTTTGGGTAGATCTCTTCCCTCTATCATTATCTCTATTGTGCAAAGAGAATCTCCCTTGTGCATGAATCTTGTTTTGAGCTCTCTCCTAAATAGAAGATCCATGACAAATCCCTTTCTTATCTCTAGCCAACTTGTATGGCATCTCCTTGAGAGTAGTTTACAAGGTTTTCATAGTTTCCTCAAGGTTAGTAGTCTTATTGGAATAAGACTTTTTAGGATTAGTCAAATTTACATCAACCCTTTTATTCAGAGGTTTCCCCATAGCCTTTATATTTTTTTAAAATTTGAATGGTCATGTTGAATGCCAACCTAAGATTTTTGGGATCCTTATCTCACAAATAATATGTTTCCTTCTTTTCAAATGCGTCATAATATTTAATCAAGCAAGCAATATCACTTGGGTTAATATTATTAAGGAATCTCATCATAATAATATTAAACCTTGTATTGAAGTTTGACACACATTCATTAGGGTTATTATTTATGTTTTTAAATTCTTCTAGAATAAACCACAAATCAATTCTATCACCATATTGTATATTGAAAACATTCTTCATTTCTTCCAATGAATCTATGCATCTAAGGGGAAGATAATTTAACCATTCACGTGCATCTTCTTCTAGTGTGTGCACAAAAAGTTTAATATAGACATCCTCATGCTGAATCCAACAATATTGAATTATAATGTGAAAATCCATCAAATTATACTCTCAATTCATTGCATTATTCCCCTAAAACTTAGGGAGTTGATTCTTTACCTCATTTGGAACTTTAATGAGGTAACCCTCCATTTCTTCAAATTTGATAAATGTGAATTTAGGAAACATAAATCTAGGATGTTAATTTTCATCCTAATATTTATGCTTCATGATTGATTATGTGGTGGGCTCAAGATCAAATAATAATGGGTTGTGATAGGGTGAGTGAGGTGGACTTGGGGGATCAAACCTAGGAGGAGTTTCAGCTTGTTGATAAGGTGTTGGGTAATACATAAGACTAGCAAACTCTATATAATTAGGAAAACTATGATAATCTTAAATCAAAGGAGTTTCAAAAAAAAATTCAAGTGTACCAAAATTGTGATGGTCTAGACACTCCTTTATTATATAAATTTATCCTTCAATAGGCCCCAAATATATCTCCTTTTATGATTAACATTTAACTCAAAGAAACGTTGCTTTGATGAGTCACCTTTGAAGGAGGATCTCAGTCCTTCTAGTTTTTCAAACAATATAACACTAAAAAATTAATCAATTGAAGTGGGTATTGATATTTTTAAAAAAATGGAGTCACCAATAGAAAAAATCTTTTAGAATAGAATAGATTACAAAGATACATTGATCCATTCTAAAATTAACCTTTCTTCCAATCAGTGATGAGAATCCTTGGTAATGGTGGTGGTAAATTATTAAGTAATTGATGGCTAAAATAGGAAATTAGTTAAAACAATTAGATAATGAACTTTAGAACCTAAATAAATAAAATTTCTCTATAATAGTCCCCATCAACACAAGTGCCAAGGATCCTATCCTCGATAATGATGTCAACTATATGTCGGTTCCTAGTTGTACACCTTTAGAATTCAGCCTTGCACACTTGAGAATATCAAAAACATAGATGATCAACCTAAATTATTTACTTATATCTAGGGAAGGTTTTATCATCTAGATAGACATAACATAGACAATACCTAAAAGACACCGACAAAGGGTTTGGTTAGTTCCCTACTACTTCTAGCTCGGCCTAAACCAAGGTGAGATGACCTACGGGGTAGAGTACTCATAAAGAGGGATACTAGAGTTCAATATCCAAGTAATTTTTAGCACAAACACAAATATGATAAAATCATAACTAAACTTGAATATTCCACTTGAGAATATTTGTCACACAAACTAAGCAAATGCTTTTAAAATAAACACAATATACTAAAGATATATGGAAAAGTGATTTCAATATTAATTTCTACATAAACTATTGATAACTAAAAGCCAAATGGAGGATGACAATGCTAATATTAAAATATCAATTACAAAGACATTCCAAATATACAATATTCATCCATCTATAGGTAAATAATACTTAAAATTTTCAATAATAGGTATTACTTGTAGGGGTAGGATAGCTAAGATGAGTTAAGTATATTTAAATGAGTTGTGGTGGCTCTCAACATAATGAATTATTTATGTTTCCATGTTATCATTCATACCAAGATGTAATGATTGAGAAATAAGATATGACAACTATCAATAATGATTTGCATTCATTGATACTATTGCAATGCAAACATTCAAATGACCCTTGAGATCTCCAAATATAGAAGATATCTTTGCATATGGTTGGAGACACTAACAAAGGGTTTGGTTATTTCCCTACCACTTATGGCTATACATGAACCAAGGTGAGAGGACCTATTGGGTAGCTTAATCATAAAGAAGGATACTATAGTTAAATATCATGAGAATTATTTCTACACACATAAAAATTTGATATAATCATAACTAAACTTACATAGTCCACTTGAGAAGAGTTGTCACACAAACTAAGCAAATGGTTTTAAATCAAACACAATCTACTAAAGACAAGGAAAAGTGATTTCAATCTTCATTTCTACATAAACTATTGATAATTAAGAGCCAAATGGAAGATAACAATGCTAATATTCAAAGACTAATTATAGACACATTCCTGATGTACAATATTCATGCATTTGTGTCCAAATAATAATTAAAATTTTCAATAAGAGATATTACTTGAAGGATTATGATAGGTAAGATAAGCTAGGAAAATTTAAAGGAGTTGTGGTGGCTCTCAATATAAGTAATTATTTAGGTTGCCATGTTGTCATTCATTCCAAGATGCAAAAGACTGATAAATAAGATAATAAAACTATCAATAATTATTTGCATTAATTGATACCAATGGAATGCAGACACTCAAATTACCCTTGAGATCTCCAAAGTGGACACTATAATTAGAGCCTCAAGCACTTTCTCATGGAAACTCCATAAATACATGGTATCCTTAAAATATCATCAATAAGACATTCGTAAATTATATTTCAGAAAGGAATTTATAACCTAAGTTCATGCTTAGAATGACTGCCATTAAGTGAAATAAAACCAAATACCCAATAAGTAGTGCACAAAGAATGTGCCATTGCACTTCATTCACAAAAAAGAGAAGAAATCATAGCTAGTTTCCATTAACTTGAAAGTAAATCTACATAAATCAATGTTCAAAATACATAAATATGGTGAAAATCATGGTCAATTTGGTCTAAATATGGGAGACATATATATGATCTTAGAGTTTGCTAATGACTGTACGGGTGTAGTCACCTTAGCAATAGAGAGAAAAACACACAATAGAAATTTGAAAAATAAAAAATCCTCTATAAAGAGTATATTTTTGAGAGTTAAAAAATAATAAAAACCCCTAAAAGAGACAACCTTTTTAAAGAGGACAATCAATCCTTAATTATAAAAAAATTCTTACCCAAAATATTCCTATAATATGCTCCATATAGAATATGTATTTTCATATGCTTTGATACTCTCATTCTCTTTAGGGTAATGCTTTTGGTAACTAGTTGTTCAAGTGACGATGAGATTTTTGATTCTACCCAACTATAAGTTTGTTGCATTTGATATTGAGGGAAAATATTCTTCTTGAGTGCAAAACAAACTTTTGTCTTTGTGTGAAACAATTTTTCTATATTTTCTAGCTAATCATTTTCCAAGTCAGGCTAAGGAAGACATTCTAGCCAAAGATTCGGTTACCATTTTCCCTACAAGGAATAAGGAATGAAATAATGGAGTGAATAAAAAAGAATAGAATTTTTGTTAATCATTTCTAAACTCATGCCTTCATGATGGCTACCCTCCTCTTTGTGCATGTCAAAGATTGCCTTTAGGTTAAATTATGATAACATTAAATACACTTACATTTTTACGTGAATTCTCTAGCTATGATGGAGGAAGTTTGGGATCCATGGACATTTGAATCATGTGGATAAAAAAATAACTTCCCCTCAAAATATGCTTCAAATGGCCAATTTTCTACCTCAAAACACCTTACAAGGATTATCTTCATCAATAAAGCTCTTTGTACTTTAGTCAAATATTGGTATCAACCATAACACCTAGCCTCTTATTTATTTTTCATTTTGGAGGTTGGGTCTTAACATAATAAAGACGTTGAATATTTTACCTTTGGAGGAATTTAATACCCTACATGCACATTTACACTTGGCAGGATTTCATAACTTAGGTGCATGTTTACACCTAGTGGGATTCTAAAAATCAGGTGCATATTTATAGGTTGGTGGGATTTTGAAACTTATCTACACTATTTCAAATGGATGGATTTCTAAACTTAGGTGCACATTTGTATATTTTTAAAAGTTCATGACATCTTCAAATATTTTCCCTTGTTTTTCCATCAAAAAAATATATTGTAATTTTTGCCTTAGATCCCTATTTGAATTTGGTGCGATTCAAATGCAATGTCCATATCTTCTTGCATTGTGTCAATTTCCTAGTGTCTATTATCATCACCATGATACACACTAAAATTTTGCTATGTTCATGTTTCATTAGACTCTATGGGAAAATTGAATGATCGGTGACTCCATTCTCTTTAATATTTTTCTTTTCAAATGCTACAGTTCATTCTTCAAAATCAATGAATTATGCATTATTAAATTTATTTTCTGCATCCACAACATCATTGGACCATTTATGGCTATATTAAGATCAAAATGTGGAGATCACTTTTATGTATCATAATGCTTCTCATTACTTTTATTTTCAAGACTACATTCCATTCCTTCTCTTCTAGCTTAATTATAACACCATTTACTTCTTCAAAATATGAATATCAAATCATTTTTTATCACAAGTTAACAAATATATCTTGGATATCAAACTCAATATCCAAAGGTATGCCCTCCATTATGAGAATATATATTTTAAAATATATGAGAATTTTTTCAAGCCTTCTTTTATTAGAACCTTTGTCAAAGAAGTGGACACACATCTGAGGTGTAGTTATAATCATCTAAATGTGAAAACAATCCTATGATGGATCTAATACATCTTTCTCTAGATTAACATGACCAAATAAAAAGACCATACAAAGTGTATCAAAAATCACACATGAATCAATAAGTTGATAATTGTATACTTCTACTAAAAATTGTATATGTGTTATGCATTGCTACTGCATTTCATAATCATTCAATTTGAGTCCAAGTCTAATCTCTTCTACAACCTTGTCTACAACAACAATAAATAATTCATGGTAATGAATTAAGACCATAGTGAGAGATGCAATAAGATGTACTTGATTATTTTTGCAATTTTTGGCCTCTACAGGTTTGTGAAACCCAACTCCACATTTAAAAAATTTTAAATGTGAAAAAAACTTCCACATTCCTGATCTAATCCATCAATTCAATGCTTTGGAAAAATTTCTTATGAATTGACCACAGGCCATAAACATTTACTTACAGAATGTAAATTTTCAAGTTTAAAATGTTGTAATGTAATGGTGTATTCCCCACCTGAATCTTTACAGTTGCATTTAGACTGTATACCTCCACATGGATAAGACTAAAAATTTTAGCATGGACTTTTGAAACTTTAGAAACACATCCTTTTATAACCTAGCTAATAGTGGACTTTGGAGTTCAATTTTAAAACTGCACATTAATTTTTTTTATGACGTTGTATTTCCCTCTTAGATCTCTACTTTTTACATTTGGACTACTAATCTCTACTTTTTCCTTTTCCTTCAAAACTTTCCACCATATTTGGATGAAAACCTTCACATGGATTAAACACAAGAATTTTATCATGGATTCTTTAAAATATCCATGTAGGCTTTTAAAGCTTTACTGGGAGGCAATTTTACACTTGCATTATGAAAATTGCATTGAATAATTTAATTTGAGTATTGTATTCCCCATTTAGATCTCTACCATTATTTACTTAATTTGATGCCCCTTTGAAAATTTTATTATAAGTTGACCATCGTTGTCTTTGGGATTTTACCAAAACTTTACAAATTTTCAAATTAAAGTTGCAATGCAATGTCTTATTTCCCTATAAAAGCCCTAAGCTCTTATTCCTTTGAAACTAAAATATTTAAACTTAGTATATTTCATACTTAGTCACATTTTAATTCTTCCCAACTCAATTCCACCATGGATCCTACAATGCACACTCAAAAACATGAAAATCATTCAACATTAGTGAGACTGATTTTTATAGGGTTTTCACAAGAAGATTACAATATATTTTTTTTTTTTTGGGAAAGCACTTCTTATGAAATTGTTTCAGAGGGAAATAATTATACTTTTAGACACTCATCTCTTAAGAAATGACACAAATTGCTTAGGTAGATTCAAGCACTAACACCATGTCAGCTTGTCCTATTTTGTATCCATCTTGTGTTTTTTATGTATAATTTATTATATGTGTCATGGACATGACACTTTTATTTTCTTGTTACAAACACAAATTTCCAATTCCATGAGGGACCTCATTCATCTACCATTCCTACTGAAGTATTGTGATGGAAATCATCCCCCATCTTCCTAGGTAGCTACTTAGTTACACTTAGATTTGATGTTATATACATTGATTACATCTAATTTAACACCCTTTTACAAAGCTAAACATGACATACATATTACATTACATACTTATGCTTAGATTATCTTACATTATAATGTTATTTTTATACATCATATTGTATTATCATGTAGTTATCATATATGTTCTGACTAACACATATTTTATAGATATTTTTATTTTATGGACATTTCTTGCATAGGTTGAACAACTACCCTAAAAATAGGGGGAATTAATAGAGATCAGTCTCTTATAATGCATTTACATAACATTTTTTAGCATAGTAAATCCATTTTATAAAAATAGACATAGGCAAACACAAAATAAAAAAATTGACTCATAAAGCAATATAGTGACAAATTCAGACCAAACCGACAATAACACCGAAATAGGGACACTAACACTACATGTAACTACTTTCCAAGATGTGTCACTACTATTTATTAGCCTTAGTTTCAAAACAACTTAGATTGAGTCAAATAATACACTAGGTATAATATATATTTCCACATATCTAATTATAGGTTTGATAGTTATGCTCATATTTTACTCAACTACATGAGAGATCAACCTCGATTCATATAAGTTGCCCTGATTAGTGACATCATTCATCACATGATCATTCCCATATTGAATTTACATACTATTATCACTTAATCTTTCACCCTTGGATAGGTTGTTCAAGCCTCCTCCAAATTGAGTGAAATATTGGATTACCTCTAGTCCTATGGGTTACCTATAGTAAAGTTAAACCTTTAGGTTTGAGGAATAGATCCCTAGATTAGTATTTAATAGATTATCACCTGCACTACTTTCTTACTTGGATTAGAAGGGATATAAGGAACATAAAAGTAACCTATTATAATGAGTTGATATACTAGATTGATCTCCATTAGACTAGCATACACTTACATTATGAAATATGACTCATAATACCAATTTCTACATCCTAAATTACTCTAACATAAGTGTTTTGAACATGGAGGTCATATGAATTGCACTTCCCATGGAAAATGAACAAGAGGTGATATTTGAGACACTAATGATACTATTTACACTTAGAGATAGGAAAATACACTAACTTTACTTCATGTGACATGTTAGATGGAGAGCTACTTGCACCAAACATGAAAGAGTAAAGAAAACATAAGGATAGATAGTTATCACTTGTCATTTCACTATGCAATACTTAATAAACTTAGACAAGAATATATGAACTCAAAAAGAGATTAGGAATATTTATTTCAAAGGCAAATATAGTATTCAAACTAGCAGGGCTTCACCATACTAGGTGTGGATCCATTACAAAGATAAAAATTATTGCATATTTAGAGGGTATGAAAGGAGAGAGAATAAGAGAAGTGGGAAGGTCACAAAGCCAAGTTTCAAGACTTGTAAAATAGTGAAAATTCTATATAATAAATTAGGAAAGAGGTCAAGAAATTATCATGGAAAAGTTTCCATCATAATACATCATTCTCTTGAAGTTCAAGTAGAGACCTTAATTAACCTTCTTGAAACTCCCTTGTTTGATGATGGGTCCACTTAATTGTATTAAAATTCATTATTTGTCTTTGACACATTTTTAGTGACTTGATAATGTGGAATCTTGATTGTGATAGTCATCATATACCCCTCAACTAATGATCTCCTCGTGGATTCTTGTTTTTCACTATTTGTAGTCATTGTTCACTAGCCCTTTAGGCCTGAGTCACACTTTTATCACTTAAGTGACCTAAAATTGTTCAATAATATGTGTTTTAGAGGTTTTAGACACTTTTTTAAGACCTCTTTGTCCTTTGTTCTATCAAATATACGTCAAGAGATTCAATGCCACTATCCTCACTATCATGCTTAAGTAGTCACTTTTCCTTCTCATCATTCTATTCAAATGACCTACAATGAATTATCTATAATAGGGGTTTACATTCACAACCTTGATGATGTTTTATTTTTAGGATTTATATTAAGACTCTACACAACTTCCATAGTGACTTTCATCTATACAATCCTTTCTAAACCTGTGAAACACATCAAAACTTGTAAAAAACAAAAAAATTAGGTTTATATGTAGAAGTGATAGTATGGAAAAGTTACATGTCAAGGATATTGAGAATGTAATATACAAGTAAAAATCATTCTCAATACCAATTAAATCCTTTTGAATTCATTTCCCACCATATCTTCTCCATTAGGTTCATACAAGGGTTTTAAGAGTGTTTTAAGAGGGTTAGCTTCTTATTAATGAGTCATAAAATCTAGACCTTAACCTTGAAAAAAATTACACTAAGATTAATTTATATAAACCCATAAAATATCCCTAAATTCTATAGGCACCAAGCACACCATCTGTATAGATATGAGCAAATGAAGATGGCTCTTAAACTCCTTCTAGGCATTCTTAGTCGGCCTAAGACCAAAATGAGAAATTTGAGCTATTTATATACAACCTTATGGATATTAATAGTTATCCAATCCAATTTAAAGGTTATAAAATGAATTAGGAAGGTTATATGGTTTTGTGAACCAAGTTAGGGACCTTGATGGTTTAGGACTAGTTGTAGGCCTAATAAGCCTAAACATGTTTGACTGTATATGACCATCTTTGAGTGGTTTTAAATGAATTTAGGTGTTTATTTAATTTTTTTACTATACATATAAACCTTTCTCATAATTATATAGTTTTTAAATGATATTCATTCTATTCTCTTCTTATTCATATACCATATCTATAGATTGGACTGCCTGTGGAGTGCCCTCTATCTGAGAAAAAATAGAGGGTACTTAACTTATTCATATAAAAAAAATGAGACTATGGATGTATTTATTATGTCATTCAAACAAAATATACAAAATTTTAAGTTTAGATCACCCCTATAGATGTATCAATACTTCAATTTGTCTAGACTAGCTTCTAGTTTTATGAGGAACATAGTAATCTGTAGATGATTAGGTGTGAAGTTCAAAAACCCATTTTTATCAATCTATGATATATTTATTTAATAAAATAAAATAAAATAGATTTTGATAACACAAAAGTGAGAGTGGTTTCAAAATTATCATACATGATATACCACTACTTATCAAATAAACTTGCACTTTTCATTTACTAGAACTAGTTTGCAGTTCAACTGTAGGTGTTTCATTAAAGAATCCAAAGGATTCCTATAGGTATTCATCTATGTCAAATCATTATACCTCAAATAATTTTGTTTAATTTGAGGCATTAGGCACACATCAAATATGAATAGACTTTCCTCTTTCCTTGAGATCATTTTCTCATCCCTCTACCATCATTGTGTTATAGGTCTAAAGTTCAAGATTCATGTGGCTTTTTGACACTATATTTACTAAGTGTTTACAATGGGAGTTTGATAGAATTTAAATTCATTAAAAAATCACTTGATTTTGACCAAAAAAAATTTCCTCTCATGTTGAAGAGTGACATCTCTATATAGGCTACAATAATGAAGTACTTAGACCTTATATACCTCCACAAATAGATGACACATTGTTTGAGCAAAACCTCATTCAGATAACTTAAGGTAAAACTTCTCATTGCCAAGTTTATAAATTTTTGGATCAAGGATCTAAATATGAATGTGTGAAATGGATTCACCATTATCACAATGGTATTTACTATGAAATTAGACCTGATTTAAGGTCTCAATTGAGTTCAAACACCTTCATTTCAACACTGTATCTCATTTGTATTTACTTTCATACCATGTTAGAGATTGCCCATAGGTCTATATGATATATTACTATGTGCCAAGATATAGACCTCATTATCACACTAAAAATTTTTTACCAAGTTCATGATATTTTTTGGATATCTCAAAAAGGTTCAAAATTTTCAAACACCATTACACTTACTTTCATGTCTTGATCATTCTTTCAGGTTTAAACATGAAACTTATAGATGCTTACTTCAAGGCTACTTGACTGTATCAAGTGTTAGGATTTGAATATCATAAGTGAAAATATTGAGACCAAAAATTATATGACTAATATTATAAAACATTCTCTATGTGTTTGAAAACAAACATATTAACTTTATCCTGAAGCCATTTACAATAGGGTGAAACTTTGTAACTTCGCAACACTATTCTACAGACTTCAATGGTGTCTTCTTCTAGCATAAAGAGATAGTAGTGTTTATTCCTTCATATACACACATGAAAATCAAAATAAAAACCATATTATAAGGATTTTCATACTCTTCAAGATTATGTACACCACATAGTTTTGTCATATCAATGCAAATAGAGAAGAAAATTGAAGCCATTAAGGATGTGCAAATAACTAGGAGGTATCAATAATATTAAAGATTTTTAATAGAGAATAGATGACCTAAAAAAAATATTTCCATGTAAAGGAATAAAAAATGGACTACTATCACCCACTAAGTGCACTCTCTTTAACTCTACTCCTAATCTCTATATAAAGTGTAAACCGATTGACCTCTTTGACCTACCCAAGAGAGCGATGAGAGAAAGAGGTTGGTTTTTTCCCTTTTTGGACCTATAAAATATTCCAAAGCCTAAAATTGAATTTTTGGGATCTTAATATACCTCCCTAAAGTGGGCACATGTGCTATAACTATCCTAGAGTCTGTACAACATCATAAACTCCACTTTTTCTAAGTGATTTTCTTGATTTTAATCTTGAACCTATCATATTTTTAGTTTCAAAAAGTTTCATGACACTTATCTTACACATGTAATGTTAGATTTCACTTTGACATAATTTTCCTCTTATGAAAACAATGCAATTTAATTAAAAGACCCAATAGGTGGCTTATGATGGCATATGACCAACATAGACAAGTATGAAAAAGATAAAACATATTGTTTAACCTCATCAAAGACCATAGGACCACTTTACAACCTAGGAGACCCTATGAAATTTGTTAACATATAGCAAGGTTTAAAAAAAGTTGACATAGGATCAAATTAGTCAACACATACTCAGATATAGTTATTACAACTTAGTCCAAAATCAATAGACTTAGATATTTTATTGGGGGCATGTGCACAACATATTGTTTTTGTATTCTTAGTTACACATTGATTCCTCAGATGGAATGGAAAACTCCATGTTATTATATTCATTATATATAATTTATATTATAGTCCAATTTATCACCAATTTCATGCCTTACTCCATCTATAGTGGTTAGCATTCCAAAGTGGCCCAGAGCTACCTAATGTTCTTGAGTGGTCGTAGAGTTGAAATAAATAATTATATATACTCAATTAGATGTTTTTAGTAATTTACATAGTTTAGTTTAAGATGTATATACTACATAGGGTTAGCAATAATGGATTGATATCCAACTTGAGTTCTTGATCCACTCTCATGAGAGGGTTGGACACACTATCAGTCCAATCCAAATTATCCATAGGTCATGAGCAATAATGGAAATGATGGATTCAAAATTGGACTGAGTTCATGAGCCACCTACATATAAATATTGATCAAGCTATGAACTTAGTCTAAGATATTCAATGATTGATCACTATATGCATGCATATACATATGTTATCACCAGTATCATGCATTGGTTCATCTAACCAATGATGTGTGTTCATTCAATTCCTCTTTCCCATCTCTTTATTCAATTAATTTTTTATTTATAATAGTATTTTTATTTTTATATCTCTCAAGTAAATATTGAGTTATGCATGTTTAATTTGTAGGCCTTCCTTTGTATCATGCCTCACATACACAAACCCATGTTCACATACTCAGACTCATCTTCACATTATTCACTTCTTAGATAAGCCTAGGTACACTTCTTTTTCAATTATATCATTCTTTTTTATTTGTTGAATTTTGAGAATAAATGGCATGGAGAAATGTAATCACATTAAAGTGTAATTTGATTGGTAATCATGATACTTGTGATTACCTATTGCTAGCTTATCCCTATAGCTATCCTAATGCCTATTATCACACTTTTACAGCCTTTGTGTAGACCATAAGCATCCCTAGTTAGCTCAAACATAGTCTCAAACCCCCATTTCTAGATCCTAGCCCTTTGTGCCCATCATTCTTCTAGCTAGACGTTAACACCAAATTAAGGACACTAGATCCACATGGTGATAATCTACCCAAAATGGCACTTATGTCTTTTACCATATTTTTCTTGAATGAATATATTTTTAAAGATAAAACCATACTAAGGTCAATGTAAACATCTTTAATTATCTCCACAAGCTATAAAATGATATAAATACATGAATTTTAGACATCTATCCACTAGATTGAAATTAGATGCAAAAATTGTATTCAAAGATGAAATAAATTGATCAAATAATGGTTAATAATGTGAATTATGCCCTAATTTTTCATACTACCATTTACAACTACCCTAAGCCTAGATTTTCTATCTCAAGCAAACTTAAGGCATTCAATGACACTATCATTATATCATTACTTACACTTGCACCAACACTTATGTTGGAAGAACTACATCAGGGTTGATTTATCCTCAAAATATTGGTATGTAAGAAACTCACTTAAAAATTAGGTGTTGATAATGTCCATCTTATCCTACTAATGAACACACTTTTTATCTCTTGCCTTAATTTCAGGGAGGATTAGATTTTTCATCATAAATCAGCTATTATAGCCACACCACATAGTTTTAGACTTCATGCACATATGATTAGAACCTATAAACATAGATGAAAATTTACCCATATCTTTGAATGAGTCTTGCATAGAGGACATTAGTGTCACGATAAAGACACTAGAGCCATATGACACCTCTATTGGAATGTGGCACTACTATCTAGGAGGGGATATGATATAGGTATCCACTTGATAATGCTTATACCTATTCATATCTAAGCTTTTAGAAATTCGATCATATGTATCAAGTGTTTTATAAATAAATATTTATTTACACACATATTTATTACTATTTATAGAAAAGTCAAAGATAGCCAAATTTGTTAAAAATAATGTTTATTTCATGCATATTTTTTCCCTAATTTAGACTTATAAATCTTTTAATCAAACATATTATTTACAAAATTAGAACCCTAAAATGTCAAAATAGTTTAGGTGTGGCCTTTGTAGACCTTATTCGATCGATAGTGTCAAATAACTTCCTAAATGTCTCCTATAGATTGTCCATAATTTTCTTGAGATTTTGGATGGTATTCCACTCTAGTTACCTCTATATAGGATGATCAAAACATTTTATATCTTTTATAACCCCTCTAATGACATATACAAAAGTGCATGGTTCCTCGCTATATATTTACAAGTCTAAGGATTTATTTTCTCTAAATTGTCAAAGAGAATGTCTTCTCTTTGTTATATCTCAACCCATTGTCCTTCGGTAACCATAATTTCAATATTAAAATTTATCAAGGTGTTAGTTTGTCTATCAAAATTAAATTTAACTATGGGTTACTCAATAACCACTAGATCTTGTCTTATTTCATCTTCCTATTTCAACAACTAAATATATGAAAGAACGTCTACTACAACATGTTAATTTATTTATTCAAATTTCCATATTGGTTGGGATTGTTATACAAGATTAAATTAAGGGGAGTTTTTAGAGGAATCATAACATTTGGGGAAGATGTAACTATCAAAGTAAAATGATGAATAACTTTCTTTCATCTAGTAACCAACCATTAGACTAGTATATCAGTTATATATTTGTCCTTGCCTACTACTTTGAAAACTAAAATCATAAATGATTCTACCTAATATGCTTGGAAGATAGACACGTCTAATTCTGTATTCAACATAGGATGGGTAGCTAGTGTAACATAAATAAAGGTGGATACTAGGTTTTCAAAATGTACCATTGTGATTAGCTTAGGGGACTGAGGATTAGTTTCACTAAAAAATGAATATGTCACTTGGGTGATAAATAGGTTTTTTAAATAATTAGTGATATAATGTATGAATATTGATTAGTCACAATGGTGGTGGTAGGTACCATAGTATTAATATGGATTGTGGTAGGTAAAATTGACATTGTAGCTACATGAGGCTAGTTTATTTGACTTAAAGAGTGAAAAGAATGCAATGAATCTACCACACCAATATAGATACAAAAAAAGAGAGAGTTTATAAATAAGGACGATTCGGATTACTTATATCACATGTAGAGATAACTAGGGTATCGATTTCTATTATTGTCATTGTAGTGGCCTGAGTTAGAAATCTTAAAACTATACTTCAAGATGGCCCCTATGCTGTGATGTGCAATTTTTATTATGACTATCCCTTAGAATCTCCTTCTCTATCTTATATAATTTATGAATTTTTGAGTTACCATATCCTTGTTTGACTTCTTTAAATTCATCTCATAATTATGTTCCTTA
The DNA here is from genome assembly GCA_037957365.1 of Torreya grandis. Lineage (NCBI taxonomy): Eukaryota > Viridiplantae > Streptophyta > Pinopsida > Cupressales > Taxaceae > Torreya > Torreya grandis. The sequence continues at coordinate 373,332 of JARHVA010008382.1, read as the reverse complement.
TGAATTGTTGTTTTCTTCAGTCATCCTATGATCATCTTCATTAATTTTTGTACTCATCAAATGAGTTTATTTCTTCTATATCTCTCTTGGAGATGCATGATTCTTCATCTCCTCATATTTTATCCTCCCCCTCATTATTATTAATTAGAATAGGGTGTAACCCCAGTTCACTACTTTTTTCTCTCCTTTCCTTGGGAATAACTTTATGTTTCTCTTCCAATTCCACCTTTTGAGGTGAAATAATATGGTTCTTGGGATTCCTTGTATATGTCATTATTTTTTGTAATAATATAGGCTAACATAGTTGAAGATGTAATGGGATATGAATGGGTTCTAGGGTAGAATAAGGTGAGGGAGTGGGAAGAGTGGTGACCACTAGAATAATGATAGGTAGTGAAGACTGAATTACCACCCATATTTGTGTAATTTTCATAATGGGTGGTAATGATGATGGTTGTATAGGAAAATGGGTAATCACTATTGGTGGAGATAAAGGAGGATAAATAACATGAACTTGAGACAAGAAGGAATGAATAATTGTTGTTTTATAGTCAATGGAGATAGAGGTAACATATAAAATATAACATCTAATCCACTTGTACTTATAGGTTCCTCCATAATGTGTTAAGGAAAAGAAAAAAAAAATGTGTAAGGGGGTATTGTAGGTGTTTTATCTCTTCATTAAATGTAATTTTTCCCTAATGAGCTAGATATTTATTGTATTTCTTATTTGACCTATGGAGTGGGCCATGAATAGTTATAGAAACCCATTCTTCCTTATCAATTATCTTGTCATCAGCTTTAGTGATAGTAGGATCATAATGGATACTCTATGCTAAAATCATGGACGTGTTGACCATGTGTATCCATATAAATACCTTGATATCATCTTATGTACTAATAAACACATGTTCATGATCATAGGACTGATTTTTGTAGTTGAACATGATTGATATTTTCTTTGACATTTTTTCTAGGGTCCAATTTTTTTAAGGTGAAAATTTGAACCCATAGTGGATCCTAATATTTTAAATTTTTTTGGAGGTGTTCCTACCTTATGTAATACATCCTACCAATACTAAGAAGGGTTGGATGGATAATTATTTTCTTGGCCCTCAATTTAGTATCAATAATGTTATCCAATTAAGTAGTAATTTCTTACTCAACTATTTTATTAGGCATAATCCTTGTTAAGTAGAAAGGGTGTGCCTTTGTGCCTTAAATTATTATTATGCTACACTCTAGGTACAACCAATAATCACCCATATTTATAATGGTTTTCTTTATAAGGTTAGAGATCCTGGGAATGTTCTTCATAAAAATTTCTTGATACACCATGTGCTATACGGTCTCAAACTACATTTCCATGTTATTTTTAAATCTGTGAACAAGAAGAACATTGAAATCATCACATATGATGTTCTTGGGTTAGTTTAGAGATATTTGCCAAGGTTGATCATAAGATTAATACATAGTTATAATCACCACATATATCATGTAGAAGTTACCATATGGTAAAATTCTTATATTTTTTATTCTAAAAATTTAGTTGGATCTGATAATATCTTATTTAGATCTGATCTTTTTGGAATTTAAAATCATATATAGCAAAGGGACCCATACCTTATTGACATAAGTAATGGTTGAAAGACCACAGATCATGTTTAATAGGATCATATCAATTCTCACCCATGGTTTGAAGATTTAAATGGGGAAAGCTGAGGTAGGGCCTTGAAATACTAAGTTACTTAGGTTGCCAACTCATTCTTACAACTTACTATTGATTTTGTTGTTAAGAAGCCATGAATTCACCATGTCCTACTTATATGACATATTTGGGAAAGGGAGTCTATAATACCTTTCAAAGGAGTTTCTAATAATATATACAATTTGTGTTTTTCCAAGCCTAAAGTGTAATATATTCCCTGTAACCTTTCCATTAAATAATAAATTAAATAATAAATTAAATAATACATTCATGTAAGGCATTCCCCAAATTCAGTAACTACATTGTGAAGACCAATTGCTTTTATGGCAAACACATCATCCTTGTATCTATGTATATAAATGGAAATTCTATCCTTAGTATTGTATGGTTCAACTAAATCAATCATATCAAAAATGGTTGAATTATGTCTTAACTCATGGTCCAAGGCTTCTGAATCAAACATTGTATTAGTGTATTCATTTGGTATAATAATTAACTATGCAGAGGGAAATAGGATGAGATACGAGGAAGACATTGAATTTCTTGTCTGAAAATGATTTTGTATATGAAAAAAAATGTAAATATTTATTATGATGGAGTTCTTAATTCATAATTTTCACATGAGCTCATAATTTAGTGTATTAATTCATTGATTCATGATAATTAATTATAGTAACAACATTTGATCTTTTCCTTATTTATTTTCTACATTTGAATTTCATAATAACAACTTTGGTGACATGTACTACCATGTGTCTAATTTTACACTCTCTTAAATATTTAGTCATATTAATATGATAAATGTCTCTTTTATACTCTTTTGATATTGGTTTAGAACAAACATGTTTTCATGTTGTTACTCTACTTTTAACTAATATCTAGATTATAATTCTTCATCTCCTTGGCTATGGGATTCTAGGATGATGACACATGTGATAGGATGTCATTATACCTCTCATTTAATCAATAAATGTATTGGCATCATTTTCAACTAGGGCAAGTGTCTAATGGCTATATGCAATTAGATGATTTTATATTAGAGTTGTACAATTCATTATTGGGGGGTTTAACTTTCATTATGATTTTTAAATCCTAAAAATATTAAATGAAAATCTATCTCTATTTTATATAAAATTAAATATAAATTATTTATTAATTTAAAATATCATATTTAATTCACACCATCAACATCCAAAACTTAAACATCTAGCATAAGACATATGATGTCCTTACTCAACATACCCAACTAGGTAGGATAGTCTAATATTACAAAATATGAGAGTGATCTCTATTGTTACTTAAACATATTTTTGACAAATTTTGAATATGAGATTAATTAAAAAAACTTACTTGAATTGAAAGACACACTCTTACATAAAGGAAACATGCTTGTATTGAATTGAAATAACTTTTGCATGTATATAAAACACCCTTGTTTTAAACTAAATTCACACTTGATTTTGGAAAGGAAATAACACTTAATTTTGAAAATGAAATACTCTTTTATTTGAAAGTAAATCACTCTTTAGTAAATCAAATATATTTGAATTATAAATAAATAATTCTAAACAATAAACTAAAAGTACTAATTTATCCTAATCATTAGAGAGAAGTGGGCCCTTGCTCCTTCCTCAGAACAAGAACTACTTTGCTCAATAATAAAAATAAATGTTTAGCTCTATTTCACTATAAAAGGAAAATATATAGATATGAAAATGCTTCTTCTAATTCTAAAAACTTTATAATTCATCAACTGCTTACTTTTACAAATTTTCTATCTAAAAGGAGAAGGAGATGTGTATTTTAAGAATATCTCAACATATATTCATAAAGTACAAAATATTGGTGATATCAAATCCCAAATATATTTATTCAAAATATAGACAATCTAGGAGTCATTTCCCACACTTTTAGGAAGGTGTTAGAACTGACTCAACTAACTATAGATAGGAAATAACTAATATAGACTAAAGATACTTATCTAGTTTTAAAAAATATAAGCACAGATATAGCTCTATTATTTTAGGCCATTACCATGAATGATAAGGTATAAAATAATATATCTAAATATGTAATGTCTATTTATAGGCAATAAATCTTAAGATTTTTTTTTTAATCAGTAGGATCTAGTTGGATGTCTTTGGAACATGCCTAAGTGTCTTTAGAGCATTATGTATAGTTATTTATACAATTCTATATATGTATTATGGGGCATGCCTATATGTATTTGACGCATCATATATATGTATTTGGAGCACCCTCAAATCATATTTATAGCACTTTTAGATTGTCTTCAAAGTGCCATTGAAGCATCATATCTTTGGAGCTCATTCACCAAATCCTCAAAATTATAGCCAAAAAGTGTGAACAAAATTATTTGTTGTATTCTCAAAATTAGCCCACCATTGGGATGTGTTTTTGTACAATTTTTTTTTATTTCATCTAAGTTAGAGACAATAATAAGGTAAATAATCAATAATGTACTACATATAAACAAAGGATAAATTACATTCATTTCCTACATAAATAAGACTTAATTATTAAATGAAATGCAATATATAAATAAAGGATCAATTTATGGATAGTTTGTATTATATATGATGATTTATATGAAATTTTCATCATTTATCCTCAACACTTTACCTTTTTTATCTCTTATTATAAACAAGTGGGGTAACTAGTCTTTAATCCAAAATTCCTGATACTAAACAGTGACTAAGATCATATATCTAAAAATTATGTCCCCAATCATAATGTCTTTTGGGAAAGAATCCAAAATCCATTACAACTATGTGAAACCAAGATTGAAACTCAACTTATGCCAACTCTACTATGGAGACACAGGATAAAGAATTATTAGAGGCCTAAATCTCATTCCAATCTATACATCTAAACTACCCTTATCAAGTAGTTGAGTGATAATCTAGGAATTTATCTAGGCTCTCTTAAGGCTCCATTTTATGGTGGTGGGGATTAGGATTTACCTATGCTTCCAAGCAATAGGTAAAGTCTCCCACCTGGTGATGCTACCATTAATGGCATTGGTAGATTATTGGTTCATAAAATATCTAAAATATGTAATATTGGCTCTCAATAACTCATGTTATTTATTATTCATATACATGTGGTTGATTAGTTGAAAAGTAGTAATAATTTTCCTTGCCTCTAAGAATTTAGGTCTCATACATATCCTAATGGTGTTTTACAATTATAGAGATTTATTATTGGCTTGTTACCATGTTGTCTTGTTTCTCATAGTAGAAAGGAAGGCACACAATTGTTTCTTCCCATCAAATACATTTATTAGAAAACCAGATTGATAGCCTAAAAACATGTTAAAAGTATAAAAATCACAAATTACATCTTGCCTTTCTTCAGTGCTTTTGATAAAAATGTCCATAAACATGTGGTGTTCTTCAATAATGTGTGGAAAGATAAGATAAATCAGTTTTATCTTCCACTTTTAGAATTTATTTTGGGGAAAAATAAATTCAACAGAGGAAGGTTGCCTGCATGTTAATAATTTCTCAAACATTACACAAATACGTTAGATGGAGGCTTAATATTTTTGTAATTGCTTTTGATATTTTGCCAACTACTGATGAGACTCCTCTTTAATATTAGCATTTTATTCCTCCAACTTATAAATTTTGTGTTGGGTTTTGTTCTAGATTGATATCATTTCATGGAGTGGGATGGGGAAGGAAGGAACAATTCTTGTAGGTTCCTTAGTCTAGATTGCTATTTCTCTTATCTCTCTCCTTGCATTACTTGTATAGAGGCTTATAACACAACAGTCTGAGTGGTTAGATCTATAATTATATTAGTGTGTTGAACAATCAATGTATTTTTATCAAAAATAGTCTATCTCAGATTATTAATCTAACTATTTTTATCAACATTAGAATTTTGTAAATCAATAATTTTGGTGTGCTTAATAGAAAGAGAATTTTTTAAATTACTTAATTCTTGAGTTTGTGCAAATAAAAAATTATGTACTATATTCTGATCAGATTGTATTACTATAAGAATTATCTCTTGTTCTCTAGTTCTAGTGACATATTATTCACATATTTATTCTAAATTGTAAATAATCTAGTTCTTACCTTCCAAGGTTGAATGAATAAAATCTGTTCTGCTTGTTACTACTGCATTGTTTCTTAATGGTGGGATAGAGCCACGACACGATGCAACTCATACTATTCATTAGCATTATGGGTGGAAGATGGACATTATTATAACAATGGTGATTTACCTTATCAGTGGTAGAGGGTAAAGGTCACTCTACTTCTTGAGGTATAATTTATGCAAGTGTTTTTTCTTCAAACATAATTTCTTGTTCATGAGGTTCTTCTTTAGCAACCTGATCAAAATATATAATGTATATGGGAGAGATTAAGATTCCAAAAGTCTTAATGGCCTATACATCTTCTTATTATTTTTATTGAATAATAAGTTGATGATTGCATCAAATCTTGGTTGGAGGATTAGGGTTATCTAAGGAAACTCCCATTTATATTTTTTATCTTCAACATAACATCTTCGAAGCTCAAGGTGCTGAAGATGGGCCTTCTTAAATATATACTATGGTAGAAGGTGGAAAGGTAGGTCATTGTGTTTTATTTACTAAAATTTGGAAAAAAATATGATGAAAGGAGAACCAAACCTTCTCACCCCTAGGTCTTTGTAATAAATAATGTTGATAGATGAGGGTAACTAACCCATGGTGTAGGATGGACCCAATGCCTCTTCTTAATTTTTGAGCAACACTGATTAGATAATTATGAAGAAATGATTGAATATTTATGTTATATTCTTCTCTAGTGGCTCGTTTCCTTGGGTGAAGAAGTCACATGACATATCCACCAACTATTGTAAATTTACTATCACACGTAAGATATTTCATAATCTATAATACAACATTATGCCAAGGTTGTAAAAGGATATATTTCATGATTCCCCTAACCACTCCTTATGGTGACTTAGAAAATATTATATAGGGATCATTTCCTTCAATGAAAATGTGAATCAAGTCGATAAAGTTGATCTTGTTTATAAAAACTACACCCTCTTTGATAATCCTAGAGAGTACACTAATCACATATGGACTCACTAGAATATTTTTACCTTTGATAATATAATGGTCTTCATAAAAATTATCAAATAATTCCTACACAATCTCTTCATGAAAACCCCAAAACATTTTCAATAAGTTCAACCATTGTGCTAACTCAAATATGTGTGTGTGTGTGTGTGTGTGTGTGTGTGTGTGTGTGTGTGTGTGTGTGTGTGTGTATATATGTATATATATATATGTATGCATATATATATATATATATATATATATATATATGTATATATATATATATATATATATATATATATATATATATACGTATGTATGTATATGTATATGTATATATATATATATATGTATATTTATATGTATATGTATATATATATATATGTATATGTATATGTATATGTATATGTATATGTATATGTGTATATATATATATATATATATATATATATATATATATATATATATATATATATATATATATATATATATATATATATATATGGCTACCTCATCCTATAATAATGCATGTAAGGATTTTGGTTCACTCTTCTTCATCCTTCCACCCATCTTCAAAGCTAACACTATTTGATTGAAAACCTGATTACACAATGAAAAAATATAGCTCATATTTGCATAGGAAATAAGGAAAGATGAGAGATTATGTATTTGATGCAATAATGGAGAGTGTTGATAATGCAATAATAAATATAAAATAAAATCATATAGTGAAATTATGATAATAATTATGGTATCAATTATGTCATTTACTTTGGAGCATGTGAGATTTAATGGGAAGACACTTTATTAGATCATTATTAATGATATGGTATAAAGACCATAATTGGTAGCACTTGAGACAATATTCATAATGAATTGTGCATAACATAAAATCATTTTTTTGAAAAATTCCATTAAAACACCATCTCATAAAATCTATTTGAAAATGTCTTTTCAAAAAATCATTACATCAAATCTTTGAATGCGGTGATGATGTTGTTAGATTCATCATAACCAAAAATTGTCTATATGAAAAAGTATTGATTTACTAATGATTACACATGCATGACATGAAATATAAAATGCCTAATATTTTGGGAAAATAAATACAACTATACCTTTATTGTATAAATCCATGCTTATCTCCTAGAATTTTCCATGTGTCTTAGAGGAATAAACAAGTATGAGAAAATAGGTTAATTGAAAATAAATTATATTTTATTGTAGAGTTATTTCTTCTAAAAATTACCATTCGCTTGTTTTTAGCTTTCATTATTTTTATATTTGTTTTTTATTTTTAGACTTTTTTAAATTTTTTTTTCTATTTTTTTTTTTTTGAGTTTTGAAGGGAGGAGAACTGCGATTTGCTAGTTTCTAGCACTCTTCCTATATTGGACGTTTATTGTGAAGATCATTTGGTCATAGTGGAAGAATGAGGTTCTTTCACAAGGTAAAATTAGTCTTGATTCTATGCAATAAACTCCTCCTTACTAAGAGGTCTTCTATACGCCTTAAGCCTATGACCATTGACCAAAAGTGTCCTTTGGTCATTGTCAATTAGTTAAAGTTGGACAGAGCCATTGTTGAAAATGGTTTTGATTAGGTATGGTCCCAACCTTATTTTTCTAAGCTTAACCTTAAAATTCTTTATTTTAGAATCAAACAGAAGCGCCCAATCTCATTCTTGAAACTATCTTTATCTAATGTGAGTGTCATGACGCTAATGGTGTGGATGGTTCATTTCAGCTCCTTGGTTCAATTGACTCCTTGGTTCAATCGATTGAACCATCTCATTGAACTTGTCTCTAGAATATTTTGCTTCCTTCGCACAAAGCTCCCTTTCAAACTTTGAAACTCCTTGAACCTTTAAACCTTTGAAATTTAAACCATTTTGGTTCAAAGTTTGATAGTTCATTCTCTTTATCAAAATCCTTTGGTCCTTCAAAGTTTCTGGATCCTTTTCTTTTCTATTGAACTCATTGAACCTTTAAAATTTGAACCATTTTGGTTCAAGGTTCAATCAGTTCAACCTTTCTTTCTTAGCTCTTTGAATCCTTTGTTCTTCTAAGTCTCTCAGAATTTATTAAACTCATTAAACCTTTGAACTTTGAACTCTTTTATTTCAAGGTTCAATGGTTCAATCTTTCTTATTCAAAGTCTTTTTTTCTTTAAGTCATTTGAAGCTATTGAACTTTGAACTTGCCGAAGCACTTAACTCTTTTGAGTCTACCAATGTCATTAAACCTTTGAACCCGTTGAACCTTTGAACCTTTGGAGGTGGGGTTCAATGGTTCAATGGTTCAATGGTTCAATATTTCTATTTGAATCCTACCAATGGACCTTTTGGTTGAACCTCAGCATTGAACCAACCTTAAAATTGCCTAAGGGTTTGAAATTATTCCTTTGTGAGAGCTCACCTGTTGAAGTTGTTGAACCCATTGAATTTATGAGTCCCTTGACTGAAAATGCTTGAATAATTAAAGGATTAGAGTGCTCAGAACATTTTTTTGAGAAGGGAAGAGAGAATTTTGGCTTGCAATACCAAAATAGTTGATATGTTGTCCCCAAAAATAAGTGACAAATTTTGGGAACAATAGCTAGCTGCAGTTGGGGAACTTCCATCAATTGTAAAAATAATCGAAGGGAGTAAAATCTAAAAACTCTAGTGCCTTTAAGTATGCCATTGGGATATGGAGTCATGCTATCCAAAATTAAAGGTGCCAAAAAGAAATGAAAATGAACAGCACAAAACAAGCTAAAGACTATACAAAAATTATACATATGTATAAATGATCTTATTTGATACTTCAAGAATTGAAGAGCTTCAGATGCTACCCATTTTAAGGTAGAGAAAATGGCATGCCATCTTGATACTTCAACAAGAAACTATTTTCACCATTGAGCTGATGAATAGCAAATGAGCCTCTCCATAGGGAATAAAATTTCCCATCCATTCCCTTTGGTTCTCTTCTCTTGTCCCATAACAAAACTTGATCTCCAATTTATAAATCATGGGTTTTTGCCTTCTGATTGAAGAGATTCTTCACCAAACTTTGATCCATAGTAATTTAGTCCACCACCATAGTTTACTGCTCATCAAGTTTAGTTAGGCACATGATCCTCTTGTCGATGGAGCTTTCATATGCCCAATCTTTGACTGCCTTTGCCAATTTTAGTGCTAGCAATTCTAGGGTGATTGGTATCTCTACATTGAGACAATAAAAAATTTGGAATGGTGACATACCTATCACCATATTGGGTGTAATTCTATCTACCCATAAAGCATCAAATAATGCCTTATGCCAGGTTCATTGGTTGTCATCCACTAGCTTCCTGATGATGGTCACTAGGTTCTTATTGTTTGATTCTACTTGGCCATTCCCTTGTGGAAAATAATTAGAGGAGTGGGAGAGGGTAATCCCATAAAAAAAATATAACTAATTAATCTCATGGGAAGATAAATAGGTTGTGTTATCTATCATAATCTTGGTTGGGACCCCAAACTTGGAAATGATGTTTTCTTTGAGGAAATTGCATACTACTTTTGAAGTAGCATGTTTGGCTAGAATAGCTTCCACCCATTTGGTGAAGTAATCTATGGATATAAGGACATAATCATGTCTAGCACTTGAATATGGGTTTACAACACCTATGAAATCAATTCCTTGTTACTGAAATGGTTCTTCTATTACTACAGCTTTGAGAGGCAGTGTAGCCAATTTAGGTCTGCCAACAAACTATTGACATAGCTCACATTTACGTACCCATTTGTATGCATCTAAAATAGGATAGGCTAATAATACCTATCTTGCAAAATCTTATGAGAAATCATAGGCATAGAAAAATGTCCTCCATAAGCCAAATGGTGGAAGGATTCCAAAAGTTTGTTCTATTGCACTTGGTCCATGCAGTGAAGGAGTACTCCATCAAGGTTCTTTTTATACATACCATTTTACTACATGATAGAATTGGTATCTTTTAACTTAACAGTCCTCTTTTCTTTATGAGACAAGTGAGCAAGACACTCACCATAGATAAAGAAATAAGCAATATTTGAATACCACTCATTCATAGTGGTGACAAAGAGGACTATTAGCATGTCTTCAACCTCCATTCTTTCATGCTCTATTTCTTTAGGTATGTTGTTAGCAATCAATTGGCAAAGGCCCCTTCCCCACACAAGCTTTGTTGGTTTGATAACCAAATCAAACTCTTAGATTTTAGCAATCTAGTTGCCCCTTTTGGTTCCAAACTCTTGCTGAGTTAATATGGACTTGACTGTTGTATCAGGAACCATGGTAACAGTGTGTGAGTTTAGGATGTAAAAATGGAAGTGCTTTACCACCTTTACCACAGCATAAGAATGCTTCTCCATGTTTGAATACTTTAGCTCATGATCTTTGAGAGGATAGCTCATGAAGGATATGGGAGATTCCACACCTTCTTTATTTTGTTGAACTAGAATTGCTGAAAGTGTGTGCTTAGAAGCATAATTGTACATTGTGAAATCTTTGGTATAATCTAGACAAACCAGAACTAGGCCATGGGCAGTAGCTGTCTTGATGTCTTGAAATGCCAATTTGCCTTCTTCAATCTAGATAAAAGTGGCCTTTCCCTTCATCATGTCCATAATGTGGTGAGTCTTCTTAGTGAACTTAGGAATGAACCTTCATAAAAAATTCACCTTTCTAAAGAATGAGTGAACTGCAGTCTTACTTGTGGGCAGAGTAAGCTCCTGGATGGATTTGACTCTTTTTGAGTCAATATTTATGCCTTCTCAAGATATAATGTGTATGAGAAGTTTCCCTTCTATTACCCTAAAAATAGACTTCTTGGGATTTAGAGAAATGACATTTTGGTGACATCGTTATAGCACTTGTTTCAAATGGTGCACATGATCAAGAGGATGCTTGGAAAAGATTGTTAAATCATCAAGGTACACCACAATGAACTTACATATTTCATCTTTAAAAGCAAGGTCCATTACTCTCTGAAAAGTGGCACCAACATTTATCAGGTGAAATAACATTCTTCAATATGCAAAGGTGCCCCAAGGTGTGGTGAAGGTAGTCTTATGTTGGTCTACTTCACCAGCTTCCACTTGATTGTACCCCAAGAAGCCATCCAACATTGATAACATTTCTAAACTAGTCACCATCTAAAGGACTTGATCCATGATGGATAGAGGGTAATTATCCTTTAGGGAAGATTGATTAAAATTCCTAAAATCCATGCAGAGGTTAATTTCACCATTCTTTTTCCTCACAGGAACTATGTTTGCAATCCATGTGGAATGATGGATTAGGAAAAATATTCTAGCGTTTAGCATTTTATATATTTTAGATAGAATAGTACCTTATATCTTTGGATTATACTACTGATATTTCTTCTTGTAAGGCACCAAATCACTCTTGAAAGGAATTTCATGGCAAATTTCTTCTGGCCCAAGCGACTTAGATCATCATAGGAGTATGCCAAAAAATCCATGTAATGGCAAAGCAGGTCAGTAAATTTGAGTTTCTCCTCTGGAGTGTAGCACTTTCCAATGTTCACCATTTTGATATTTTCCTTGGTACCCAAATTTATCTGATCAAACTCCTAGGAGGAGCTTGAATCCATTTGTTGTTGTTTGATGAACATGTGTTTGTCAAACAGTTTCTCAAGTGAAACCAATCCTTTGAGAATTTTATTTCCTTTTAGCTATAGGAATTCTTCACCTATGTCTGAACTTGTTTTAGGGGTTGATTCAAGTTTATGAGGCTCACTAACTTTGAAGTGAAGTTGTTCAAAGCTTTCTTTTTATTCTAGAAAGGTGATGATTTGGTTGTCGCCATTAAACACTTGCCAATGATTGGCATTGTTAGGCACACTTGGTCGAAAGAATAGTTTGATAGTGTACCTATCTTCCTTAAAATATGGGTGAGGAACCAAAAGAGTTACAAAAATAGCTAATACATCAGCTCTTTCATTAAATTCCTTGGGTATTGTAGAGATGCTAAAAGCATCAAAACATTTAATTTGATCCCAAACTAGATTACGGTACAAGAACAATCTCTCATTTTTGGTTTGGTACAAGTTCTTGACCTGACAAACCACCAACTCAGCATCTCCTTTGGCATGAAGGAGTTTCATGCCCCTGTCTTGAGTAGCCTTTAATTTGAGCAGCAGTGATTCATATTCAGCAGTGTTGTTGGTGTTACTAAATTGTAATTTATAAGAATAGGGGAAAATATATCCTTGAGGAGATATCAACACAATCCTGACTCCTAAGCCAATAGAAGAATAGCTACCATTGAATTCAAAAATCTACACATTATCATAAAATGACCTTTCCTTAGATTTTTCTTCATTTAGAGGGGAGGATTCTTCTGCACTTGCATTGTGCTCTAGCAAGTCTTTTGCCATTTTGTCTAAATCGATTGTCAGGATGTCACATTCAGAAATTTCATCAGATGCCACATGAACCTCCTCTGTAGATAAGAAGTAATTACCCATGCCTAAAGACTCAAATAAAATTTGGGATTTAGGTGCTGATGTTTGA
>JARHVA010008382.1:290000-352500 GCA_037957365.1 Torreya grandis | reverse complement strand
TATTTTAATTTTGAAAATTAGAGCTATGTGTGTTAGGGAACAACACTATCATGATGAGTCTTTAAATAAAAGTGTGACCTATCAAATAATTTCTCCATTTCTTGGCTACATTTATAAAACATCATCTCTTTCTCATAGATTAGCTTTAGCCTACTTTTTCTATTAAGTTGATAAATATCAAATGCAATTGGTCTTCCTTATTACATGAGTATAACTCCCATGTCATATCTAGGTGTCTCACAATCAACACAAATGTTTTATAAAACTAAGGGGAAGCTAAAATTGGAGTGATGCACGTATCCATTTTTAAATATTTGAATGCCATGGTAGTTATTTCAATCTAATGTAGGAGTCTTAAAAAAAATTGTGAGTATAGCTATGATGTTGTTATAATTTTTGGAAAACTTTTGATAGTAACATGTTATCCCTATAAATCCCCAAAGTTTCTTGAGGGTCATAGGCACTTGACACTAGATCATCACTTTAATATTTTTAGGATAAACAATTCCATCTTCATGTCAAACATGATGACATTAGTACTCCAAATATCTAATGCCAAAATACAATTTTGAAGGTTTGGCATAAATGTAATGTTTTTCTAAAATAAAAATTAAATGCTTCAAATGTTTTAAATGCTCTTCCCAAAATTTTTAATAAATGAGAATGTCATAAAAAATTATGAACATAACTTTATAAAATATGGTCCAAAAACAATATTCATCAAACTTTCAAATGTAGATGGTGCAATTTGAGAGACCAATATGATTGGTCGTAAATTCATAATAGACTTCATGAGTTTATAAATATATTTTATAAATTTCCTCTTCATATATTTTAATTTTATGATTCATAAAATGAATATATATTTTTGTTAAATAAATGGTGCCATGCAATTAATCTATCAAATCATCAATTAATGGAATAGGAAACATATGTTTGATGGTGTAATTAGTTAGTTATCTATAGTGTGTAAAAAACCTCCAAGTGGTATCCTTCTTATGCATTATCACCATGGGAGAGGAATATAACTTTGGTTGTGTTTGATAATTCTTTCCTTTAGTATCTATTGTACAATCTTATCAATATAAATTTTCTTGGAGTAGGAATATCTCTAGGGTCTAATGGTACGTGGTGACTACCTAGATGTATTATAATGGTATGACAATGTGATTTACATGGTTAAATTCCTTTTTTATAAGGAATAAAAAATAAAAAAATGGTTATCCACCTCTAATTGTAAATCGGGATGGGTAGACTTATTTGTTGGTTTAACTTATATAGAAAATAATTGCACAATAAATCCTCTTTTTTGAGCATCTTTATCATCTAGTGAGAAGTAACCAATTGTGTAGATTTAGAACATCAACCAAATAGTTTAAATGTCCTACCTTTTGAGTGAAATATCATGAAAAATTACTATAAATTCATCTTAAATGTGTTTAAAGTGGTGAGCCATTACACTACCAAAGCAATGGTATCCCTACCCATGTGAAAAAAATATATAGGATAATATAATAGGTAGTATCACATAACAAGTTTAATACTATGGTATTTTCTAGAATAGTATATTTTACCATCATTTTCAATCATGACCTAAAATTCTAGAGCTAGGTAAGTTAAACAATTCAAATTAGTATCCAACTTACTATTGATAAAGTTGTGTGTACAAAAGTCAATCGGCATAGTCATATTTTGTTTCTTGAATAAACCTACCACATTAAAAGTTTGAGGAGTAATAACAATTGAAAGTACTTGATTGGAAATAGTAATTTGAAAATATTTATATTTATCCTTGGGTTATTATAGACCTACACCTCAACTTTCATCATCTTCTTCATCCTCATTGGCTTCCTTAATGTTAAATAGCTTATTTTCTACACATATATTTCATTTGATCCTTTTTTAATCTTATCTAAAAAATAAACCTTTTGAATGTTTATATTTAACTTACTGAGGGGTCAATCTTGTAGGATGAGGAAATGATGGCATTGAGAAATTATGTTTGCAAACATTTTTCAAAGGTCTTATTTTGACAAGATGTTTTTCCTCTACCATGCCTACCATTGGTATGGATTTAAATACTAAACTATGAATAAACATGATAACCTTTATTTGGATGTTATCTTTGTGTCCATCCAAGAACATGTCAAGCTAATTTGCCTCAATGATGCCATCCACCTATAAGGAGAGATTTAACAATTAATGAATATAATAATTCATAGTCCTTATTTGACAATGTTTATCTATCAGATTGAATTAGTATTTTGAGACATTGTTTTAATAAAGGATCTAAATATCCTCGTAAAATAGAAACTAGGAAGCTTGAAGGCCCTTACTTTTATTTTGAGCATATAACATTCTATACCAAATGCATTTCTCAATTTCTATATATATAGAGGCCATTACCACCTTTTACGTACATGGAGTCTGATGTAGATCAAATAAATTTTTGATTTGATTTATCCAAATTAGTGGATCTATACCATCAAACTTTCACAAGTCTATTTTAATCAATAATTACATTGGACCAAGATTGGAGGCATGAGTGTTTAAATGGGGAAAACCAAACTAGAGTGGTGGAGGATTATTTTATGAAGGATGCAATATAAGATTGGATAATTTCCTAGTTATAAATGTAAATTGATCCTTCAAAACATTCAAGTCCATTATTACTATAATGATGTCCCATTTCACCACATTGAGAGCATATTTGTACACCATGCTTTGGAAATGTTATTGAATTGGTGAATCACCTAAGAAACAAATGGATCATAATTGACATATTCCAAGTCATCCTTGTGAGTATTTATTTATTTTATTTCCCTTTCCTACACTCATGAGTGGTAGGATAAGCCATACACAAACCTTAGGATGGAGGGTTTTATCCATTAAAAGAAATGTACTGGTAGATTATACCATTATAATCATCTCATTGAGAATAATCTAGTGACTACTAATGTGCATAAAAGTGAGATTTTTTAGCCAAAAATGTGTACTGATATATTATACTCTTATAATCATACAAGTGGAATTACTAATAAATTTTCACAAGGGTGAAAACTTTTCCAGACTTTTTTTTACAACATTTTTTCAAAAAATCACTTAGGATAATACTACAGTGATAGAAAAAATTAACTATTCCTACATCATAATTTATGTTTTTTGTATCCTTCTATTTTCAATAAACCCATAACACTGGGTATAAATAATATTTCCTCATAAAATTGCTCAAATCAAAACATTGATACACATTATAATGAAATTAAGTAGATGTTCACACAATAGAGTATTATATGATATAAATAATAGTAGAATATGTAGATATACAAAAATATTAATAGAAGAGTATAATTATTAATAAATATAGCTAAGCCACTTCTAGGGTGAAACCTCTATAACATTTTAATAAGATCAAAATTTTCAATATGATGATGGAATACTAAATACTACCTCGTATATATACTCTACTTAGGCATGGTTATTCCATTGGTTGACCTTACTAAGAACATAAAGAGATGGGAAAAAATAATATAAGATGCATATAAGCCACAAGTCAGCCACACATATCCATAGATATGTGATAGGTTAAGGGCATATCATGATAATTGTATTTTAGAGTTTCAATCCCTAAATATGTGTATTTTTATATTATTTATTTGAGCACCATAAACCTTAGGTTAATTATAGGCTTCCATTCTACCCTCTTAATGATTTTGGATCTTGGAATTAGGGTTTCATATCTAATTTAGAATTTACCCTTATTAACATAAACAATTCATTGGTATATTAGATATACATAGTTTATATTTTATAATTAAATCAATGATTATCATAATTACATATATTTTTTTGAAATATGTAACATATTTCACAACCATACAATGAAACCAGTAAAAATTGTGAAGAAAGGTTAAAATTACTTATGAATAATATTTCACTTTATTTGGTAACTCATATTATGTAAGAATCCAATTCAAAATGCTTCTAGTCACTATGAGGCATCAAAGAACATGTATGACTTCATTTGTTATTTAGCCCCTAAGACCTTAAGTTCATGAAAGCTCATATCACAATCCTATTATTTTCCCTCGGATTCTATTAGATTTTGTGTTTAATTATATTATAAAAATAAGATGTATGGTTCCCCACCATGTGAAGTAGACTATAGGTATTTAGAATTTCCCTCATCATCCCCATCCACATCCCATGATGAAAACTAATTCAATAAAAGGGTATCATATCATTGATAAACTTAAGAATACACAAGCTAATATCTCTAAATTAAAGCTAATCAAGACTTAAATATCTATAAGGATATTTTATATGCTACATTATGTGACATAATTTTATAAAAAATGACGCATAAACAACCTATTTTTTATTTATAGTCAATAACTTGAAGAATAGTGATTACATGATATCTTTAAAAAAGGATGACTAGCCTACTTAGCACACAATAAATATAAAGCTACACATTTTCATTCATGATAAAATAACAAATATGAGATTAAATTATGTATTAGTGAATAATCACTTAGGATTGAGAAAGTGTGATATCACATTTTCAAAAACATTAGGTTTTCATATGGACTCTATCTATAAATTAGATAAAAATACCATAGGATTTTCCTTACTTTTGATATCATAGTGAACCATAAGATGCTATCTAGTTTAATTCATGTGATTCAAAATAATTTACTTTTTAATTTGATCATAGGTTGGTGATGGATATGTGAAACAAAATATATACCATATAATTTTCAACATTTAATAGAGGTCATCCATAATAGAGTTTTATACACATCATGTTGACTTTTAATGTTTCAAGAATTGCTAAGTAGTAGAACTTATTGATAGAAACATTCTAAAATATGATGTTTTTCAATATTCTAAGATATATACAACACAAATAATACTACAATTAATTATACATATATATGAGATTGGAAAGTCAATGATGAGCATTCATATATTTCATCATAGCCATATAAACTATCCATAAGTTTTGCCTTTAGTTATATATTGTATTGCATTTAATAGTTAATGTCTGATCTAAGTAGGATATGAATTCAATTTATTATTTGTTTGTATGTAATTTATTGATGATTCTTTACCTTGTTATTATGTATAACTTGTATGAATAACACATATTTGAGTACAATAACACATCCCAAAGATGGGGTAATTTTGAGAAGGCAACACACAATTTTGACAACTCTTTTGGCTACAATTTTTAGGATTCAGTAAGTGAGATCCAAAGATCTAACGGTCTAAAGACACTTCAAAGATGCTCTAGAAGTGATCTAGAGATACTTTAGGTGTGCTTCGAATACATACACAAGATTCTCCAAATAATTCTAATGGTGCTTTGAAAACCTATACAGGGTACTCCAAAGACCTGTACAAGATGCTTTGAAGATACATGGATGTGCTTTAAACACTAGTTGGATCCTATTGCTCAAAATAGTAATTATTTAGATATTTATAAATGGACTTTCTATATTTATATGTCTTATTTCATACATTACCATTCATGGAATGGTATAAAATAGTCTGGATATATTTATATCTTTATTTTGTAAAAATGGATAAGTATCTTTAGTTTAGATTAGTTATTTTTTATCTATAATTAGTTGAGTTGGTTCTAACACCTTCATATAAGAATGGGATCTGACTTTTAGATTGTCTATATTTGAATAAAGAGATTTGGGCATTAATATCACCAATAATTTTCACTCTATGAATAGATGGTGAGATAGGTCTAAATACACGTCTACTTCTCGTTCCATAGAGTTCACAATTAGAAAGTTGTTGAAGTTGAAGAAAAGTTAGAAGAAGATGGAAATATAGATCAATAATTTATATTTATATATGTTATTTTGAATAAAATAGGGGTCAATATTTCCCCTTATTTTTGAGTAAAACAATTCCTATTCTGATGGTGGAATAAGGAGCCACTTCTCTCCAAGGATCAGGATCATTTGGTATTTCTAGTTTAATAGTTTAAGAAGTATTCCTTTAATTTAGATATATTTATTTAACTATAGACTATAATTTCCTTTTAACCATGATAGTGATTTATTTTAATGTAGAGTCATTTCCCTTCCAAATAAAGAGTGATTATTTTTAAATGCATGTGTGAATTTCATTTTCAAAAGTAAGTTTGATTTCCTTTTCCAAAAGTAAGTGTTAATTTCCTTTAATACAAGAATGTTTAATTTACACGCAAGAATTATTTAAATTCAACATAAGTACATTTATTTTATGCATGAGTGTGTTTTTCAAACTAGATTAAGTTTTTTAGTTCATCTCATATTCATAATTGAACAATAACTATTTAAGTGACAATAATCAACATTCTCAAATTTTAAACATCACACTATCCTACTTAACTGGGCAAGTCAAGTGAGAACATTATATGTCTTATGCCAAATGCTTATGTTCTAGATGTTGATGGTGTGAATAACAATAGGATATATTCAATTAAAAAATGGTTTATATTTACTCTCCTACAAAATAAATTTCTAGTTTCTTTTACTATTTTTTAGATTTAGAAATCACAACAAAAGTAAAACCCCCCAAATAGTGAACTGTACAACTCTAAAATCAAATGGTCTCATTATAAACAGACATCAAACACTTCCTTGGTTTGAAATCACACCCATCCATTGATTGGTTAAAAAAGAGGTATAAAAACAACCTATCATTTTTATCACCATTACCATGGAACACACAAAAACTAGTCAATAAGCGTTACTAAGATCCTACATTATAGTTATATAGGGAAATACAAAAAAATTAATAAGATTCAAAAATAATAATAATAATTTAGGAATATTTAAATTTATGAATGATCCAAGAGATTTTCAAGGACGGTTTATCTCTAAGGGATCCTAAATAAATCAAGAAGAAAGGGTCTAATCCTTACTAGAAAGATTAAGAAGCGAAAAAAAGGCACTTGAAAGCCGTTTTTCTAATTCCTCTCCTAAATAGGGTTCATCCTCACAAATTCAAGCTATAATAATAATCCTATTTAGAACATCCCCTCCTATAGGGAGAATTAATCCTAAAAATCCTCTTTTTGGAATGGTTTATCCAAAATCCCCATAAGAAGAAGATTTGATTGAATGTTATCCTCTTGAGATAGACCATAGATCAAACATCAAAGAAGAAAATTTAGATTGGATTGATAAGAAAATTTGAGAAGAAGACACATGAGATGATCATGTACATGTGGAAAACCCTAACCATCAACTCCAATAGGATAAAAAATTCTCTTATACAATTAATCTATATCTCGATGATATAACTTCCATGAAAAACATTTCACCTGCCATTTTACCCACCTTTAGAGGTAAATACTTAAAGGATCAAGATTAGTTCCTCTTTGAGTTTCAAATTATATGTCAAACATATGATTATGTCACAAATAATCAAAATTTTAAATTATTCCCATCAACACTCAAGCATGTAGCCATGAGATGGTTCATGGTCCTTGAGGGTAATTCAATAACCACTTGTGATTAAATGGAAACTACATTTCTAGACAAATATCAAGATTATTGAAATGTTAGAGAATGGAAGGAGTAAATTTTCAAGATCAAGAAAAATGAATATGAAACCTTAGAAGATTATGTTGATATGTTTATATTCAACCATAAAGGAGTGGCCATTAGCGCATTGAGGAGGTTGTTGAAATAGTATTTATCAAAGGGTTACATGATGATGATGTGGTGCCTTGAATCTCATGAGAAAGGGTGACATTGATAAGTTAACCTTTCATTAAATTTCAGCATTTTGTACTAATTACTCTAGGGCAAGACATATTATAAGGAAATCAAAGTTAAGAAAATCAGTGGAATTTGGCCAATTAATGCAATAATTTCAAGACAAACATTCTAGTGAAATTGACATGTAATTTAGATGGCCTCAAAGCAAAACTAAATGATACCAATACTAAACAATTATAAATCTATTGTCCTAGATGCAAACTCAAACATGTGGTAAATGATTCCCCTTTAGAAAAAATATAGGTCTATGGTATTTGTGATCTAGATCATGATACCAAAAATTATAAACACCTTTCTAATATAAGAAACCAATAAAAACAAGTAACACATATCTGTGAGAAATTAAACTTTATTCAAAGATAATGAAACTAATATTCCCAACCTAAAAATTAGTTTGGTCCAATATTTCCTTCCAATATATGGTGGCACGATGTGTTGGATAAGTCACAACACTAATTTGGGGACCACCAAAACTATAACCATGGGGTACTTAAAAATAGACACCATAGATATGGGGAATGCCTTAAAGTCAACCTTGGGCATTATAACAAAATCAGCAACCCTATTGGGTACAAAAACCACAACCTTAATGGTCAAATCAACAATATCAACCACAAATAAGATTTCCTCCACAACAAGCCTTGATGCCTCTACAATCTCAGGCCCCAAAAATTGATAAATAGGTTAACCAACCATAGTTACCTACCCAACCAATGGAAAATCCAAATAATGATCTAAATTCACTTGTCTATAGAGTTGATCAATAAAGTAACATTGCAAGTGGTTCAATTGATTGTAATAATATATAACTTAGATCAGGGA
This sequence comes from Torreya grandis, assembly GCA_037957365.1. Lineage (NCBI taxonomy): Eukaryota > Viridiplantae > Streptophyta > Pinopsida > Cupressales > Taxaceae > Torreya > Torreya grandis. Next base: position 343,888 of record JARHVA010008382.1, on the reverse strand, counting down.
AGGTAGTTAAGAGATACAACCATTACCATAACTAAAATTACCAATTATGACAATAATAATAAGCCACATATAGTCCAAAAACTAGCTAAAGAAAAGGTAGAATGCACAACCATACCAAACACAATTCAAGATCCCCCTATTATTCCATTTCTTGAGAGGCTTAAGGAAGAGAAACCTAGAGAAGATTTTGAATTGATACATTCATTAAAATAAATGAAGAGAGAAATTCCATTGTTAAGAGCCATTAAAGACATTCCTAAACTAAAAAAAAATCATCAAAGGATTATTCATCAAAGCACTAGTAAAAAAGAATTAGATCTTAAGATAATTCAAGTAACCAAAAAATTTATTGATCTATTAGCATGAAACATACTTGTTCCTAAATATTGATATCAAGGTATTCGTATGATGACTATGACAATTTGGAACAAGTCCATTCTAAATTCAGATCTAGGTGATGCCATAAACATCATGAATATCAACACACTAGAATCTTTATCTCTCATAGGGCTTCAACCTACCACAACAATCTTGAAAATGATAAATCAATCCATTGTTGCCCCTAAAGAAAGCATAGAGAATATCCTAGTCATAATTGAATATTAGGAATACTTTATTGATTTCATGATCCTCCAGCCCAAACCAAAGAGGGTATGGTATCTAATCATTCTTGGTATACCTTGGTTAGCTACATCTGTAGCAATGATTGACTATAGATTTGAAAACATGATTATTTTTAATGGAATTCATGCTAAACAAATATCTCTCTACCCACCTACTAGACCTTACATGGGTCTTTCCAAATAAATCTGAGTAGATCAAACTAAGAAAAACTAGACTAGTGTGTCTTTTTTAGCCATGATTAACATCAAAAACCATGCCCAAGAGTTTGAATAACAAATAATAGATGATTTAGACTAAGATAGCTTATCTCTAAAGTCTAAACATTTTACTCCAAAGTCTAATGATTTTGATTTGAAGTCCGATAGTTTTGATCTAAAGTTTGATGTTTTTGATTTGAAAACTAATAGTTTTTGTCCGAATTATGAAGGCTTAGCTTTAAAGACTAGTATCTTAGCTTTAAAGACTAGCATCCTATCTTCAAAGACTAGTAGCTTAGATTCAAAGACTAAAAGCTATGCTCCTAAGATGAAAAATCATAAATGGGAAGAGTCCACCTCCATCATTGAAAATCAAGAAATGCCATTAGATCACCAAATATGTTATCTAGTCCACAAGACATTCAACAAAACATAGTATATTGGGCTCAAAATGAGCATAATTCATTTTTACATGATTTTCACTATTTATTGACCAATATGCTTTCCAAAAGTGAAATTTTTTACAAAGATATATCCACACTTAAAATGTTACTACCACACACATATCCATTTAATTCTTTGACGAGTGAATATAAATAATTGAATTCCATTGTTTCAAGCACTAAATAGATTATAATTCAACTACGTAAACTATTAACTATCAATAGTTATTTAACTAACTAGTAGGAAAAAAATTTGATGTCTTGGTAAAACACACAAAATATTTTTCTTGGGATTATAGTGAAATGAAAGGAATACATCTCAGTATTTCTACACATGACATCTATACTAAGAATGTTAGACTAGTCAGACAACCACAATGAAGGATTAACCTAGCTTTGAAGGAAATTGTTAAGAAGTAAATAGAAAAACTAAATGATGTTGTTTTTATCTATCCTATATATATAGCCAATGCATTTCACACATGTATTTTATGCTTGAAAAGAGTGGGAAATTATGATTTTGTGTAGACTACACATAACTAAACAAAACCACCATGAGAGATTATTTTCCCTTTCCTTTTATTGATCAAGTCTTGCATAATTTGGTATGAAAATAATATTTTTCTTTCTTAAATGGATTCAGTGGATACAACCAAATAAGAATAGCACCTAAATATCAAGGAAAAATAGCATTTACCTACCCCTAGGGAACATATGCTTACACAATCCTTTCTTTTGCATTGTGTAATGTACCTGCTACCTTTCAAAAAGGATTGTTAGCAATTTTTTTGATCTTATAAATGAATGTGTGGAAGTGTATATAGATGATTTAACTATCCATGGTACTACATTTGATGAAGCTTTGAACAACTTAGATAAAGTGATAACTAGATGTGAAAAACACCAGATATCTTTGAGTCAAGAGAAATGCATCATAATCATTGATGAAGGGATAGTGTTAGGACATCATATCTCTTCTCAAGGCATACAAGTAGATCCTAAAAAGATTGAGGTAATTTATAGCCTGCCCATTACAAAAACACAAATTGATATTAAAATTTTTCTTGGTCATGTAGGATATTACAAAAGATTCCTTTAAGATTTCATTAAGATAGTTTCCCTTATGTTTTATTTTTTAGAAAAAGATAGTGAATTTGTATGGGATGCTTAATGTCAAGAGGCATTTTAAGCATTAAAAAATCAGATCATGACTACTCTGATCTTGAAAGGACCCAATTGGGAATAACCATTTCATGTTTATATTGATGATTCCAATACTAAATTAGGAGAAGTCTTAGGTTAAAGAGCTGAGGATGGAAATATGTATTACAATTATTATATCATAAATAATCTCACCCCCATAGAGAAGAACTCCAGTACCATAGAAAAAGAGTTTCTTGCTATTGTCTATGTTATAAATAAGTTTAGACATTATATTACTTGTTGTCAAGTATTCATATATATAGATCATTCAACAGTTAAGTATTTAGTGAATAAACTAGTATTAGGTGGAATAATAATTAGATGGCTCCTACTATTGTAAGAATTTGACATTACTATCATTGATAAACTAGGGAAGAAATTGACTTTTTATCTAGATTGATCACTACAGGTGGAGATGAACATGTAGAAGACTCTTTTCTAGATGAACGATTATTCTCCATATATGCATAATTCCCATGGTTTAAAAACATGGTGAATTACTTGAAAATATGAAATTTTCCTCTTTTTTTTACCTCTAAAGAAAGAAAATGTTTGGCTAGAGCTAATTCTTATTTAAAATGGTTTAAAGGCATGTTGTTTAAAATTGAAATTGATCATATACTTCATAGGTGTGTTAGAGAAGATGAGGTGTATGACATCATCAGAGCATGGCATAGTGAATTAGGAGGTGGGCATTATTCATCAAAGAGGACTACTCAAAAGATCCTTGGTGCAGGTTACTACTGGTCATCTCTTCACAAGTCAATCAAAAGGTATGTATGGCAATGTGATCCTTGCCAAAGGATGGGTAAGCCTACTTCATCTTATGAAATGCCTCTTCATCCTCAAATAAGTTTAGAACCATTTGAAAAATGGGGCTTAATCTTTTTTGGACCAATCAAACCACCATCTCAAGGAAAAGATTATCTATTAGTATGCATCGATTATGTTACTATGTGGGCTAAAGTGCATGCACTCTCATTTGCTAGAAAAAAAAAATGGTTGATGATTTTATATACAATAAGATCATGTTGAGATTTATAACTGCTAAATCTATTGTTTCATATCAAGGACCATAATTCATGTAGAACATGATCAAATATTTTATATAGTTATATCAAATGAATCATATGAAATCTTTACCATATCATCCCCAAGCCAATGGGTAAGTGGAAGTCACCAACAAATAATTGAAAAAAATCTTAACTAATATTGTGAAAAATAGTAGAAAATATTGGGTAAACAAATTACATGAAGTAGTTTGGGCATACAATATAACTAGAAAGACAACTAAAAGATTCTCTCCATAGGAATTTGTGTATGGAAAGAAACATTTATTATGTATATAATTTGAATTGTAGATATTAAGGATAATAATTGACATGGTAATAGATCTTGATGAAACATAAATAGAAATGATAATGTAGCTAAATAGATAGGATGAACTGATAATGGATGCACTCACTCAAACTAGCATGATTCAAAAGTAGAGAAATTAGTGGCATGACACTCCCATCAAAGAAATATAGTTTTAAGAGGGTGATTGGGAACTTCTATTTGATTCTAAATTCTAAAAATTCAAAGGTAAGCTAAGGACAAGATGGTTGGTACCATACCTAATAAAAACCATTTTCAACAATGATTATGTCCATCTTCAACCCATTGATGTTAATCAATGGACACTTTTGGTCAATGGTCACATGGTTAATGTGTAAAAAATACCTCTCAAGAAGGGAGAGTTCATTGAGTAGAACCAAGATCATTTGCCCTTATTGGAAGACACTTGTTCTTCCATTAAGGATAAATGATCTTGGTTCTGCTCAATGAAATCTTCCTTGGTGAGAGGTATTCTATACACCTTAAGCCTATGACCATCGACAAAAAATTTCCTTTTGTTACCATTAATAGGTTAAAGCTAGTCAGAGCCATTGCTGAAAATGGTTTTGATTAGGTATGGTCCCAACAATCTTCATAGCAAACATACAACAAATGAGGAGTGATGAAAACCAATAAATAGTAGTTCTCCTCCCTTTAAAATTCAAATATATATATATATATATATATATATATATATATATATATATATAAATATATATATACATATATATATACATATATATACATACATATATATATATATACATATATATACATATATATATATATACATATATATACATATATATATACATATATATATATATATATATACATATATATATATATATATATATATATATATATATATATATATAAAGATGAAAATTAAAAAACATAAAAAAATAAAAAACATAAAATAATGAAAGGTGAAAACTAGTAAATGACACTTTTCAAAAGAAATATTTACGTAGTAAAATAAAAAATTACTATCAACTAACCTATCTTTTTAGATTTGTTTATCTTCAAGGACACATGGGATATTATCAAGATAGGTGTGGATTCATATGAAAATGTATTTATTTTCCTAAAGGATTAGGCATTTTTTAATTTTATGTATGCATGTGTAATCATTAGGCAAACAACACTTTTTAGATGGACATGTTTTGGTAAAGTCATGTGAGTATTATGAGTTAACATAATCATTACCACAATCCATAATTTGATGTGATGTTATTTTCAAATGATATTCTCTAACAGATTTGATGTAAAGATCCTTCCAAATATTATTTTCAATCAAAATTGATGTGAAAATGTTTTAAATAAAGGGTCTTTCAAAAATATTTGATATGATTCATAATTCACTATAATTATTATTCCAATTACTACCAATAATGACCTTTATAACACATCATTAGTACCTGATCGAATAAAAGCACATTCCCATTATATTTCGTATGATTTGAAGAGATAACCAAAACTTACACCATAATTCTTATAATAATCACATTAAATACCCTTCTTTGCTATTCATTATTGTATTCTTTCTTCTATCAATTATTGCATCATATCCCTAACCTCTTTCCTTCCCTTATTTCCTGTGTAAATCTAAGCTATACTTTTTTACAACATAGTTAGATTATCAATTAAATAGTATGTACTTAGAAGATGGGTAGAAGAAAGAAAAGTGAACATGAATCTTTTGATGAATTGATACAAGATGAGGAAGCTAGTGATGTCTTTAAATTAACAGTTTGGTTGAATTTATTAAAAATGTTTTAGGGATTCCATAAATAAATTGTGTAGGAATTCTATGAGAATTTTGATGAAGCTCATGTTGTGATCAAAGGGAGAAATATTCTAGTGAATCCCTTTATAATTAGTGCTCTCTCCATGATTCTTGAGAAGGGGGTAGTTTCTACTAAAAAAATTATGTCTTTTTTATTTGATTCATATGTTTATTGAAGGAAATGAACCCAAACCTAGACTAGCTAAATCCACATAAGGAGTGGCCAATGGAATTCTAAGAGATAGTCTTTTATAACCCTAACAAAATTTTGTCTTCTAGATTATTAAATATTTTAATTATGATGGTTAGGTCATATTAGTTGGTGGAGACAAACTCCTTATTCACCTAAGAAAAAGAACTACTCAATAAAAATACAAGGTAAATCTTCCCTCCTTCCTTCACAATGCTCTGATTAATGCTTCTCAAAAGTTAAGAATAGGCACTGGGTCCACCCACCATCATAGGCTAGTTACATTCATTTATCACAATTATTTTATAAGTAAACCAAGGGGTGAGAAGCCCTGGTCCTCCTTCTTCCATAATTTTTCTCTAGTTTATGGTAAAAAAGTACCATGCCCTACCTATCCTCCTTATATCACCATATAGATTGAAGCCCCCATAGTATAAATTTAATAATTGCCATTTTGGCCACCTTTGGTTCTAAATATACTGCATTTGAGATCAAAGAAACAAATGGGAATTTCATTAGATAATCCTCATCCTCCTCTAACTAAGTTCCAATGTAGTAATTGACTTATTTTGAAGGAAGAAGAAGAGGATATATAGGTTGCAGAGACTCTAATAATCTTAATCTCCCCTATTGATGTTACACATGTTGAAGTAGTTATTGCAGAGGAACCCTAGTAATAAGAAATTGTATTTGTATAAGAAGCCTTTATAACAAAAGTTGTACCTCAAGAAGTAGATCATCATGTGCCCTATGTCACTAATAAAGGTAAGGCACACTTGAATGAATAAGGTCCATATTCTCCAATTTATATAAATTAATAAAAGTAATTACATCATGTCATGGATTTGTCATTCCATGAGGAAACAATCACATAATAAAAAGTAGAATTACATGTTCTTCATGCAGTTTTAAAAGGTAAGGACTTGATTGTTTCTAATTTAGAACAAAAGAAGGAAGAATCTATTACTATATCAAGGGAACAAGAAATAATGCTTCAAGGAATATAATATGAATAGACTAGGGTCCACAATTTAATCTTATCACAAACTTCAAAGTTGAGTAATTTGTAGAATTCTCTTTCTATCAAGGACACCTAGACTACTCATTTACAAAATGCCGATGTTGCTAGGAATAATCAAATTAAATTACGAGACAAAATATTTTTGATGAAACTTCTTTGATTATACAACATAATAATTGAATAAGAGTTCTCAACACTCAAAATTATGAGTTACAAGACTTTATTGAAGCCATGAAGATGGACATTTTAGTTAAAACATAAGGACTGGCCAAAATTGTTCCCTCTTTCCCTGTTCCATTACATGAAGTAATCTCAGTCTGGCATAACACCCAAAAGAAAATTTAGAAGTTCAAAGTAGAAAATACTAATCTTAAGGAATAATCTCATAAGAATTTAGTATAATCCCAACAATAATTGCTAAAAATACAAGTTTCTACCAACATATTTGTGTTATTTTTGAGAAACTATTAGCATGGAATCAACATTCATCAGTTTATGTTATTTTTCTACATGAACCATATTATAAATGGAATATTCAATTAATTTACCTTGTTTTTTCACATATTATTGAATATGAGCATGTATTTATTTATTTTTTTCTCAAGAGCACGAAGGAATGGTAGGATTCCATTTTTTATTTTTATACTATTAATTTACTATTAGGATATCACCCTAATTTTATGATAAATCTATTTGTTGGAGAGACATAATTGCATGCCTTTATATAATTTTTTAGTAATCAAACAACATGGCAGTAGGCCAATAATAGATTTATATAATTGCAATGCACCACTAGGTTATGTATGCGACCACAATTTCTATAAGTAAAGAAACTTATTTATACCTTTCAACCTTTGTATCATAAGGATATGAAGAACAAGTGTCATGAACTAATAACATCTAATATTATCTCTTTTAGAACATTTCTAAACACCCACTCTACCAATATTATAATGTGATTCTTTCCAGGTGGGAGACCTTACCTATTGAGTTGAAGTACAAGGAAGATTTAAGCCCCACCAATATTAGATGCAATCTAATAAGAGAAAAACGAATTGCATAGAAAATCACTCAACTTTTAGAGGAAAGAGGTTTAGATGTATGGATTGAGATGAGGTTCAAGCCTCCTATCATTTTATGTCCTCTATCTCCATGTTAGGGTTGGATTTCTCAAGCATAAGTTGAATTTCAAGCTTTGTTACATACACTTGTAAGAGATTTTGGATTATTTCCAAGGGGCTAGCCTGATTGGGGCCATCATTTTCAATTTTATGATATTATTCAAAGGTTTGAATCTAAAAATTTGGATTAAAGACCAATCATCCCACTTCATTCTAATAGGAATTGTAAAAATTAAAGTGTTGGAGAGAAATGATGATAATTTCATATAACTCATCATAGCCATATAAACTATCCATAAGTGTTACCTTTGGTTATATATTATATTTCATTTAACAATTAAATTTTTATCTAAGTAGGATATGAAGTCAATTTATTCTTTATTTTCATGTAATTTATTACTAATTCTTTACCTTGTTATTTTTTCTAACTTAGATGAATAGAACACTTTTTAATAAAACAACACATCGCAATGATGGGGTAAATTTGAGAAGGAAACACATATTTTTGACAACTATTTTGTCTATAATGTTGAAGATTTGACAAGTGAGCTTTGAATATCTAACACTCTGAAAATGCTCCAAAGATGCTCTTGGTGTGCTCTGAATACATACACAAGATGCTCCAAATAAGTCTATGCATACTCTGAAGACCTATATATTATTTTTTGAAGACCTCTACAAGATGCTCCAAAGATACCTAGACATGCTCTGAAGAGGAATTGGATCCCACTATTTAGAATAGTAATTCCATAGATATCTATAAATAAACTTTCTATATTTAGATGTCTTATTTTAGATATTACCATTCATGGTAATAGCCTAAAATAGTCTAGATATATTTGTATCTTTATTTTGTGAAATTCGGAAGTATCTTCAATTTAGATTCGTTATTTTCTAATAATAGTTAGTTGAGTCAATTGGAATGCCTTCCTAGAAGCATGGGATCTGACTCCTAGATTATCTATATTTTGAATGAATAGATTTTAACATTAAGATTGCCATGATTTTGTACTCTATGAGTAGATGGTGAGATATGTTTAAATACACATCTCCTTCTCATTCCAAAGAGTTTTTAGTTAGAAGGTTGTTGAAGTTTAAGAAAATTTAGAAGAAGTTGGGAATAGAGTTTAGCATTTCATATTTGTATACATTCTTTTGAATGAAATAGACATCAAGATTTCCCTTTATTTCTGAGAGGGCCCACTTCTCTCCAAGGATCAAGATCAATTGGTACTTTTTAGTTTAATAGTTTAGAAACTATTTATTTAATTAAGATATATTTCATTCACTATAGATTATAATTTCATTTTAACCATAATCATGATTTATTTTAATCCAGAGTGATTTCCCTTTTAAGAAAATAATGATTGTTTTTAAATAAAACTATGAATTTGATTTCCAAAATCAAGTGTGATATCCTTTTCCAAAAACAAATGTGAATTTCCTCTAATATAAGAGTATTTCATTTAAATTCAAGAGTTATTTCAATTTAATATAAGTAGATTTATTTTATGCAAGAGTGTGTTTTTCAAACTAGATGAATTTTGTTAATTCATCTCATATTAAAAATTGAGTAGAAGTTATTTAAGTGAAAATAAAAAACCTCAGATTTTAAAGATCACGTTGTCCTACCCAGTTAGGCAAGTTAACTGAGGACACTATATGTCTTATTTTAGATGTTAATGGTGTGAATACCAATAGGAGATATTCAATTAACAAACAATTTAGATTTACTCTCTTAAAAACTAGTGTAGAGTTTCTTTTAATATTTTTAGGATTTATAAAGCATAACAAAAGTAAAACCCCCCAAATAGTGAACCATACAACTCTATTATCAAATGGTCTCATTAAAAATGACCGTCAAACATTTCCCTAGTTGAAAATGACACCAATACATTTATTGGTTAATGGAGAGGTATAACAACAACCTATCAGTCAATAAAAACAAAAAAAAATAATAATCAACTCTAAATGAATCAAAGAAATAAATGACAATAAAAGAAACACAAGAAGATAATATACCATATATTTTATCACTATTTAGCTTAGAGGATCCAAATAAAATTTTTATGGAAAAATATGATAGCGAAGATGATTAAAATGGAATCCCTAAGAACATTAATGACTATTTGTTTCATAAAAATTATACACCCATTGGTCTAGGAGAATATAGAGATAATTACAAGGAAATAAGTAATACAAATTTGGATAATGAAAAGGCACAAATTTCACACATTAATAAGCATATAATCATAAATTATTTTGGAAATATATGTTTAAGATAACATAATTTGACAATAAGTCCTCCACTAGAAAAATTCTTTGTTAAATATAGAATAACTAGAAAATAAGAGGCGTTACACATTTTAAAATGCATGAAGTTGGCACACCAATAATGAATGACAGATTCATTAAATAATATAGATATCATGGATAAAAAAGTGGCAATTAGATTACAAATTACTAGTGGATAAGATACATGAAAAAACTATACTACAAATTTTACTCAGTTATCATATGATGGTTATACCCTAAACATGATATATTGCAATAGGTAGATTGTCAACATAGGAAAAAAATAATTTTAACATTATCATATAATAATAGGACATCAAAAAGATATTTTTATGAAATTATCAAAAAAGCTCAAGAATTTTAAGTATGAGTGGACTATCTTAGTAACCAGATACAATAATATATTCATATAATGCTTTCTAATAGTAACCAATCTCAAAATAGATCACACAAAGAGTTCAAGTGTCCATGATGTGACATGATTACTATTATAATATTAATTAATTATAATTATTAGTGATATGTTCATATTTATTACGAATAAGGGTCTGACGTGCCCAACATTACATTCATAAAATAATTTTGCCATAACATATATGAATTATGACAAAATATAACTCTTAAGGGATTAATTAGACATATTACATTATTGATCACTTATGAGTTAGAGGTTATTGATAAATTTATATTTTTTAAGGCACCTTGTTAATAAATTTTGGCCACACTTGGAAAAAATATTCAAAATAAATGTCACAATTTGCATTCCAAAAAAATACATAGGTTTCATCCATGAAGTACAAATAATAAAGGTTCAATATGATGGAAACAATGAGCACCAAAAGATACATTACTCAAGACAAGTGGCAAACAATTATATCATAATATAGATAATTATGTCTTACATACATTTAAATAAATTATGATGCATATGCATAACATTATATAAAAAAAATAACCACTAAAGGAAATAATTATTAATGTAGTAGGTATAGTGATTATTATGATGACAATATGTGGGAATTATATGATATTTTGTACCCATAGTTTAATATTTTATCATGACAGTATCTTTAATAAGAATTGAGTCTATTGGATGTCATTTTTGGCCTCTAAGCTTCACATAATTCATATCTAAAAAATTCAAAAAATTCAAAAAATTATAAAAACTAGGACCTATGCTTGACATGTGTTGTTAGTTTACATTATTAATTTATGTTTTTTCATATAGGGCATATTAAATATATAGTTTATAAATGCATGTTTCTAAACATATAAATGAGTATATGCATGATATACAGGTTATATATGACATGGAAATACATATGCAAAATATGCATATGCACAAATGTTAGATTTCGTAGATTGGTGGCATCATGGTACATTTCCAAAGGTATACATTTATATGAACACTCCATTGATATTATTTATATATTTTCACTAATTGTAATTGGGTTTATATTATGTATACTACTTAAAGTGTATATTATATTTAGACTATATTTTTTTATAATTTTTCATTTGATTGTGTAGTTTAGATTTTCTCAATCTATACATTGTTGTTGTTGCATGTTACATGCTCTAATGATTTAGATTTTATTACATTTTATGACTCCTTATCTATTTTAATTTTTTTCGCATTTATCCTTCTCCATTTTTTATATGACTATAATAGGTCCATGGTTGAATATGAATGAAATTGGTTATTATCTTTTGAATTTATGTCACATTGATCATTCTCTATTTGACTCTAAACATAATTGTTTTATGTTTTTATTTATACAACATTGAGTATTCTATGTTTGAATCTACATGGAATTAGTTTTTCTCTATTTAGAATTATGTGCCATTGATTTTTTATTATTTTAATCTTACTCTATGTGATAATTTATTTTTATGATTTATTGTATATGTTATGGCTATGAATTTGTGTGTAGCTCTATGACTTTGTATTTTACATGTCAATACATATAGGATTGTGTGTTGATCTTTTGATGCCCTAATTCATCTCTCATTATTTTACTTTTGTGTGATGATATGATACATATGATGTATCTTTTGCATAATTATGACTTCATACTTACATGATTTTTATTATGATGACTATCACTGTGTGCATCATCTCAATATCTATTTGACATAGCACTTACATTCCATAGAAGAAATGTTTTATATATTCTATGATGATTTAATAATATTATGATGAAATATAATCTTTTTATCACATGCTTACATATTTTTTATATATATAATGATTCATATAACTCCTTTTATTTTGAGATGAGTAATTTCTTGGTTGCATATCTCATATGATAAAGTTGACATACAAAGTTGGACTTTATTAAGGACTAATTCCTTTACACATAAAACTGATATTGTATACACATATTAATTCATCTTGGCCTAGGTTTCATAAATATTAATATAATTTTGAGCATATTTTTATAGATTTGACATACATTGGGGGTATAACAAGTGCATATGTGAGATATTATATAAGATCATGAGTGAATGATCATAGATTATATGACACTATTAAAAAATATACAAGACTCAAATTACATAGGTTATTAGATTGGGGTCATATAAGTGACATTTGTGAAAATTTAACATATATTCAGATATTTTAGCATGGCTTATATGACTAATATGACATAGGTAATCATATTTATGGCATATGCATTGCATATGTTATAAATTAAATATGATTATTTACTTTATTTACTCAAGTTGTACTCAAATTTAGACAATAAATATCTATGTTGAATTGTAAATTCCATCTACATGAGATGATTGAAAAAACATACTCAGATACTCAAGTTCTACTTAGGTTTTATAGGAACCCAATTTGGGTCTCATTCTTAGACAAAATAATGAGTATTATGGTTGAGGCAATGTTTAATTTAAGTTATTTATCCAAAATGAGGGTTGAGGAATGTTTAGATTATCCCATGGCTTTAATACTAGCATCTCCTTAGGGCATAATTAAAGATTATTTTCTATTCTAAAGGGAAACTTGGTTTTTAATAAGTAAAATCATTTTTTTTATTTAAAATTTATTTATTTATTACTTGATATTTAATATCATAAGTGGAAACTAATTCATACATATTTATTTTAAGGTTTTACATGGTTAAATCTCATAAATCATCATGTAATTGAACACATCTAATGTGGTTACATGTAAGTTTTTTTATGGAGCATGCTCAACACACAACATGTAATTGAACAGACCAACCGTGCTTACACTTTGGTATATAACTATATCATTATACTCTAGATATTTTAATGGAATAATAAATGGGAGGGGGGATTTTAGACACAATAATTTGTAATTGAACAACTTGACACCAAGTATGATTACTATTTGAAATTCCAAATAGTAGATTTTAAAGTGTCAAAATACTTATTAAAAATTTCATTACATGTTAGTATAACTCTAATTACACACATAAAATTAGGAGGGATAACTATGTGTGGTATGAGACATCTACAGAGTCTTAGAACATTGGTATCACTCATCCACTGAGTGGGGAGTGGTTGAGGAGAACTCAACCATGTTTTAAACATAATTTTACAAGTGAAGATAATGTCAAATGAGGAGATAAGATTTTGAAGTGAATGATGATGAATATGAACCTGTGTAGAATCCCAACTTCTAATACCACATAATATACCTATCTATGGGTAGGCATAAATAAATTAATGAAAACATCTGGCACATTTAATGAAAATGAATACATCAAAACGTAAACACATTTATATCCTAGATGTTTCCAACCATTACGAGATACATTCTAGCATAATTTGACGGTTAAATTCTTGATGCAAGTGACCAAATACCAATTTTAAATAAATGTTGATGAATGTACATTATCACAGACAAGGACAAAACATAAAAAATATAAGTACCATATCTTACATGTTATTTATATTTATATTAAGTACAATAAATTGTTATAATTTACTAGTTACATTCATATTTATATGATTTTGACATACATTATAAAATCAAAATTACTACAATTTTTTTGCTTATCTAGACCACTAAATCTAAAATAATATATAACATATTGTTAAACCTATTTATTATCTTGAACATAGTAAAAACTTAGATTTTTTATAGTTTCACTATTTTGTCATAGGGTTTCATATTTTTATATGTATATCTAATTCTATAATCTGATTTCTAATTTCTCCTAATAGTTATTAATTTTATCTTGGGGTTTGAATCTTTAGAACCATAGATTTTTTTGTTATTCCTTTGATAAAATTAAATCCTACATTTCACTTAGTGATGCAATACACATTATTAATTTTTTCATATTTTAAAATTAGGATTTTAGATATGATTTATTATTTTCCCTTACCCACATAAAATATATCATAGATATAATGGATATTCATAGTTTATATTTTGTAATTCAATAAATGATTATCGAAATTACATGTTACTATACAGAAATATGTAAAATCTTTCAAAACCACATAATGACATATGTCAAAATAATAAACAATAAAAATAAGGATGAAATCAATGGTGAACATATTTAACTGTCATTAGTAACATATAATATATAAATATCTTGTATGATATAATTATACTGACTATTGGATGTTAGTGTGAATGTATGACTCCTTTTTTCCCATCCTCTCCCTAGATGTCAATTTCATGTTAGCTACTATCCCACTCCAACTATTTTTGAATGATTTTTTAAATTCCTAAGCCCATGTTATTACAACCCAAATACATAGGGTGCCCCGCAATTCATGACAAAATACATGTACTTGTAATGTCCCTCATTCTCCTCCTTAACCTCTCACCATAAAAGATAATTCAATTAAAGGCTATGCTATAATTTATCATCTTTATAATAGTAAAGATATGATCTGCCAACTATAGTAACTCAAGGTGTCTACTACCTACAATGATATGCTATATGCCACATTACATGACACAACTATACCAACTGATGTAGTACTAAGATATTTTTTATCTTTAGTCAATAGATTGAATAATAAATAAGACATCATATTTTTTCATAAGGAATGATTTCCTAATCATCACATAGTAAATCAAAATATCCACTCATTTATTAAGGTTAAAATATAAAATATAGATTAAAATATGTCTTGATATATAATCTCTTAAGATTGAACATATGAATTAACACATTTTTATAAACATGTGGTGTCAATATGAACTCTATCCATAAATCAGATAAGTATATTATGGGCCTTGATAATGTTCCTCAGCAACCATTAGGGTTAATTAATTCTGATATGATAGTGGGCCCCAAGACATTATATACTATATTTCATGTGATGCCAAATCAATTTAAAAACCTATTATTAGGTATACAATGGATTAATACATTAGAATTTGTAACAACTGGTTTATATTAGTTCATAAAGTTTTATCCATAATGGATGTTTCTACACATGTCTTATAGACAATAAACTTATCAAATACTGAAATGTAGTATTATCTATTTAAGTATAGATTTTTCATTCTAATGATTTTTAGTCTAGTATAATAATTCCTTCACTGATTATATCACTAAAAATAGAAATTACATATCAAGTTAAAGATTTCAATAAAAACCAATTGAAAATGAATCGATTTTAAATGAATCAAATCAAAAAATTACAAAAAGGAAACATAGCAAGAGAAGATATCATATCTTTGATTATCAGTTAATTTAAATGATGTGTATCAAATTTTAGTTTAAGAAGAAGAAGAAGATGGTGATGATAATGATGATGATGATGATGAAAATGACATACTAAATAACATAGATTGGTATTTTTATGACCTATAATATTTACCCATTAGTCAAGGAGAGTATATAGGTGATTCCATTGTAGTAATGCATAAAAAAAAGATAATAAAAATGAAAATGATGATTATG
Source organism: Torreya grandis (assembly GCA_037957365.1). Taxonomy (NCBI): domain Eukaryota; kingdom Viridiplantae; phylum Streptophyta; class Pinopsida; order Cupressales; family Taxaceae; genus Torreya; species Torreya grandis. The sequence continues at coordinate 327,719 of JARHVA010008382.1, read as the reverse complement.
ATGATGATGATGATGATGATGATGATGATGATGATGATTATGATGATGATGATGATGATGATGATGATGACGATGATGATGATTAGAATGACACACTAAATAACATAGATTGGTATTTTTATGACCTATAATTTTTACCCATTAGTCAAGGAGAGTATATAGATGATTCCAATGTAGTAATGTATAAAAAAAAGATAATAAAAAGGAAAATATTTCACACATTACTAAGGATAAAAATGAAAATACTCATTTCCCATTCAAGTCCATAATAACATACTTAAATGATAAGTTCAATACTATATAATTATTTGGTAAATCCATCATAACCAAAGAAAAAAACACTTTGCACAATTAGTTAAAGGTGTGTAGAAAATCTATATTGGTCACTAAATCCATCATAACTAAAGAAAAAACAAAAATACTTTGCATAATTAATTAAAGGTGTGTACCAATCATTTCTTATAGATTTAGTGACCAATATAGATCTCAAGGATACACATATAGCTATCATATTACACATTAGTAGTGAACAAGGTGTAAACTGACAACTCTATAATACTGATGTTACATGATAAGTATTTGACGGATCTACCTCCGATTTAACATATTTTTGGAGGAATATTTTCAACTCAGGAAGGAAAATCATTTTCTAGTTATCACAGAGTAACATGACATGAAACAAATACATGTTCCTAAGTAAAAAAAAAAAAGAAAAGATACTAATTTTAAGGGTAAAGGTATTATCACAATAATTTAGATACAACAAAATTTAATAGTAGATGTTTCTAACTAGAATCATTATGAAAACATAACACATTGAGTGTTCAAGTGTCCATGATGTGACATATTGACTATTACAGTATATATAAAGCATAATATTAGATATATGTTTAGATTAAGGATGAGGAATATACTAACAAGTGAAATATTAGATTCTAGTAATAGTCGGGTCATGACACATATGAATATGAATATAATATATATTTTGAGGGATTTATAAGATATATCAAAGTAGCGATAACTTATGTGCCAAAGGTTATTGATAGATTGATATTTTTGAAGAATGCATGTTAACAATTATGGGGGTGCACATGGAAAAAAATCAATATGATAGATGTAATATGTAGGTGACATTCAAAATCAATAGACATATTTTATATATGTAGGAAATATAATCAAGATTCAACATAATTGAAACAATAAACATTGAAATATAAAGGGATCGAAGACAAATGAGAATTCATTATATTATGAGATAGATAATGATCCTTAATATAAAATAAAATAAAATGCATAATATTTAATAAAGAGAAAAATGAAAATACACACACACACACACACACACACACACACACACACACACACACACACACACACACACACACACACACACACACACACACACACACACACACATTTATGTGTGTGTGTGTGTGTGTGTGTGTGTGTGTGTGTGTGTGTGTGTGTGTGTGTGTGTGTGTGTGTGTGTGTGTGTGTGTGTGTGTGTGTGTGTGTGTGTGTGTGTGTGTGTGTGTGTACAAGCCATACAAGCACACACACACATTACTATAGATTGATACAATTATATATATGAAGATGACATGTGGGAATTTAATGAAATTATATAGTGATGTTTCATTAATTTATCACTAGAATATTTAAATTTTTTAAAAACCATTAGATTCCATTTTATTCCTTTGAGATTCACATAATTCAGATTTTAAAAAATAAAAAATAAAAATGTATTAAAAAAATATTAAAATTGTGATCTATGCATGACATGTGTCACTAGTTTACATGATGCATTTATGATTTATCACATATGTTAGATTACATATTCAGTTTATCTATTCACATATGTTTCATATTATATATGTTTTGGAATCTATAAATGCAATTTATGTGACATGGAAATACATATGCATGAAATACCTACAAATAGAGGATATACTTTCCTACATTAGGGGTATGCATGCACTAATGATATTATTGCACATTTTCAGAAGTTACATCTTTTGATGACCATTTCATAGATCATATTGATATATTTATACTAATATTATCACTAGTATTTGCACCATCTTAAGGAGATGCCTATATCTCCTCATCCAAGTGGCATAATGAAAACATCTCACTTGTTGTGGGTAAATAATTTGGTAAGATGAATCTTTAGAAGAGATAGTTCCAATGATACACTCTTTGAAACACACTCTTATTTATCAACTTGGTATGAAAATGGTTAAGAAGAAAAAATAAGAAACTAAAAGTGATGCACCAATATTTAATTTCCTCCTATTGACTGAAAATATACTACCTAGATCAAAATAAAGCCTTCTTCACACAAAAGTCACAATACAAGATATATTGTTACATCAATGTTTCATACGCTAGGTTCAAAAGGTATTTTGGTACTTAGGAGGGTGAAGAATGATTAGTTTAGATAATTAATTCATGAACCACTTATAAAACACTTGTACACTTAAAAGAGAACACTAACAAAGATTTGTACAATTACTCTTTTGCACACTTGATGAATGATTAAGGAAAACATGCTTGAAAAGATATTCAATAATTACTAGACAAGACCAAGAAGATTGCAAAAAAACATAATTGTACAAAATTTAAGTAGGAAAATTCCCTTTTTTATTTCTTCAAGAGATATTCAAGTGCTAAATTGGCCAAGGTTTCACCATCAACCAATGGAGGATGCTCAAAAGAGCCAAAAACGTCAATATTATTAGCATTTGGAAGAGGGGTGAGACAAGGGAAGTAAAAGGGTCACTTGTAAAAATATAAAGATGATAAAATAGGTTAAAATTTCATGAGAAATATATTTGAAATGAAAAATTCAATGTTAGGAAGTCCAAGTGTCCATTCACGTCATGAAACTTATGAAAAGTGGCATGAAACTCCTTGTCTTAGCTCAAAAAACTACATTTATGATTTGTACCTATTTGAACATCATACAAATGACTAGGGATAGGTCTGATTATTGGGATTATATTCAATTATTTTATACATGCCTATACATTCATTGGTTGTATTATTACTCATCTAGAATCTCCTGGAAAGATGTCATCACTGCCTGTAGTATCAAGAACTCCTATTTTCTATCACCACTCTCACTTGGCATCAAAATTAGCATTATTTTTCCATTAAAATACATGGGATAGAATGTATGACACGTTTAAATACCCTCCATCTCCATATAATTCTCAAGCACACCTTAAAATGATATCCACTTGAGGTTTTCACACTTCTCACCCTTATGTTCACTATGTCAGTTTTGACTGGCTAAGATGAGAGTTATTTTTTTAGCACTTAGATTTTTTTTTTAAATCATAATATGATCATAAGGAGTTATATTAATTCCATATATTTACCCTAAACTTGATTTCATCCTCAGACCTCTTTTAGAACCTAAAAAACATTTAAAAAATGATCAAAAGTACCCTATTTTCCCCTTGTTCATATAATTCAATACAACTCAAAAGTATGGGAGGGATCCTGAGTGATTCCTTTAAAAATGAAATAATTTTCATGGATAAAATAATTCATTAGTGTATATTTTGAATCTTGTTTTCTCCATTAGGTCTTTCTAAGGGTTTAGTGAGGGTTTTAAGAAATTTTAGTCTTAAACTTTGATCATAAAGCTCTGACATCTAAACTACTAAAAAATGAAAAAAATATTATGTTAATGGACCTAATAACCCCTCAAAACTCCTTTTTTTCATGAAAAATCATAGAGGAGATATGAGTAGTTGAATTCACCTTATCGAACTTGTTTCCACCTTTCCTACATGCTTGGACTGTTTCTGAGTTAAAATTACCTTTCCCATTGGTATATTTACATAAAAAAATATGATATGTCTAATTACACCTTATTAACATGTAAATTTTTTATATATAGTTTATTAAGAGCTATAAATGAGGTTGGACCCCCAATTAGTTTTGGGTCCCTTCAAAGCGTAATGGGTTTAACATGGACCCTGCTAGTTTGGGATATTTGGACTGATATTTAATGGTTGGGGTGATGTATTATGAATTTTAAAACCTCATTAAATATTATAAAGTCATCACATAACCTCCCAATCACTCTTTTTCATCTATTGCTTTCATTCACTAATTAGGCCTAAAAGAAGCTTGTCTAATTAGAATATGTGTAAGGGTATTTTGGTCATTTTGAAAGATATGAGCCTTAAGTAGTACTTAATATAGCCTATTTTATTTTAATACACATAAAAAAATGTTTATTTAGGTTTTATAAACTATATATCAAGTTATTTACTCATTTTGACTTCATTAGCTTGCTTTGCTAAAACTTGAATTTCCTTGACTGACTGATCTCTCAAACAAAATTGTGAGATATATCCCTATTACCCAAGGAAAAGTTAATATTTTTTGAGTTTTAATAGGTCATAATGAGAAATTTAAAAAAAAATTATATTTATTCCTTCAATTAGGCATCTAACCATCTTAATTTGTGCAAAAAAGGCTCCAAAAGGACTATTTTCTTGCATTTTTCTAAATTCACCTAAGAATGACATCTCTAGGATAAATAAATGTTAATAGGTTATTTAAAAATGTTAAAAATCATAAATTTGTGCTAAATAAGGTTAAAATTCATCATTAAAATGTTCCTCCCCTTTGAATTCTCATTCCTACCCATTGAGTAAAGAGCTCTTAATATAACTATACAGATTGATAACTTTGGTTAGGAGTGGGTGGTCATCTTGAAGGAGTTATGGATATTGTAAAATTTTTTTTGGATCAATAATTAACTATATTTATTTTATTTTAACCCTCTCTCTCTTGATAAGTAGGTTCATCTCTTACCTCAATCTCATGCTCAAGACTACACAAAGACTATTGTAGGCGCATACAGGCTTGTAAGAGGTCAAGGTAAGCTTGTTTAATCACTATAAGAGTATATGAAGGTAATTATGGTATTCATGGAGGTGATAAAATTATTTTATCATTATTCCAATCTTCCTTTAACCCTTCATATGCACTTTGAGCTCCAAAACTGAGTCATGCCCTATTCTAACTAAGAAACATGCCTTTTAGACCCTTGAGGGTGTGTGTGAGCTTGAAACTAAGGTTGTTTATGGTATGAAGATACTCTAAATTAATAATTAGAACCACATATTAACTTCTCATAAATTTTATTTATCTTGTATTCCCTTTGGATTCATAAATTGAGTGTTCCTTTCCATGACTGAGAAACTTGCCTTTTTGACCCTTGTAGGTATGCATTACCTATTTGAGACTTTGTCATGATATATGAAGACCTACCTTGAATTCCATTCAGAAAAAACATATATTTTTATACTATAATTCACATCATATTCACTTTTATAGGCTAAAACACCATCAAACACCTTTACTAAGTCACTATCTGCCTTCCCAGCTGTAGGTGTGTATTTCTCTATGTGTAGACACCTATAGGTGGCCATAGTACTTGAAAAACTATGTATCAACTTCCTCTTGATTAAATTCATGAAATTTTTATACCATTAAACAAATTGAAACATTATATCCGTGAGAGTGTGTTCATTGTTGCTCCGTAGGGTGTTAAAAGGCCACTCAAAACTACAAACTTGTAGATGTTGGTGTAGTGTTTCAGTGTTTTTAAGGCATATTTGAGGCTCCTAATTTCCACCTTACACTCACCTTCTAACCTCAATTCTTTAAAAAATCCCTCTCTATGATATAATATATCAAAATCACCTATTTTTTAAGCTTTATAAATGTTTGCAAACATGTTATAGGGTGCTTACAAAAACCCCTTGGACCTTTGTTTTGCATCTTTAGGGAAAAGATCCTTGTATATAGTAACTTAAACTTAACACATGTATATAACCTATAATTGTCAATTTAACATCTCAAATGAGTCTTCCCTAATCACAACCAATGGTATAACTCCAAATAAGAATTAATCATGCTCTAGTTTCTACACATGACACCTCAACTTACTGTAAAGGACCACTTGTAGGTGGTTATTTCTGTGTATATAGATAGTAAGGTGAAAACATGGATAATTTATATTATAAATTGAATTAAATGGGTTGTATATCCATTTCAAACATACAAATTCATTCTTTAACAATATTAAGATATTAAGACATCTCCTAACTCTTCACCTTCAACATGACTCCAACAAAGCCCCTGTAGGTGTGCATTGAGTTGTTATACAGGCAGGGCATGGAATGGAGAAAAAAATATTTATGAATGGCCTAAAACCAAAATAAATCAATTTAAATCCTTCAAGTACATTATTTCCTCTTAGAAAATTTTTAAACAAGTTCTAATACTTCTCTTTCAGCATGAAAACCACTTGAATACATATGGAATAGAGCAAGTAAGGGTATGTCATGACTATTTGGTGTGATCAAGACATGGTGTTGTGGGACTAAACATGGAGATAGATGATAATATGTCCTTGATACATGTGTCAGACCATATTCCAACTGCATGAGACCTCTACAAGAAACCAACATTCTAAAAATAAGAACTTTGACTAAGACTACACATGGTGGCACCTTCCTTTCAACATGAATTGACCATAAAACCATAATAAAACATGAAAATAAGTATGGATACCATATGATAATGTATAAAAAATAATATGGGGTCAATATCACCAACTAGTTTATATGGTTTTGATCAAAATGGAGCAAAACCTATAGGGTGAATGAAACAATAAGAAAAAAACATAGTCAACATGTAAAGGATCATTAATAAAGAAAATTTGATCAATAATTGAAATATTAATATGTAAATTAAGGTCTATAAGTGTAATATCACCTCCCAAAATCATTATCCCTGAAACCTATTGAGTTGTCCATGCTAAACACAAACTTGAAGGTCAATTTTGTATGTCTAAGAAAGTAAAGGAGTCGAATGGTTTTAGATTAAAAATGGAATTTCTAGAGCATGTAAATTATTTATATGAGTGTGAGGAGAATTAATATTACCTCCATGATATTCTCCTATGTGTCATCTTCCTCCATGTGTCATACAAGTGCCAAATGTTCACTTTTTCTATTAGTTTCTTGAGTTCCAGTTAAATAACCTACAAGATTATGATGTAACTTGCATGCCTGATAGGGAATATGACCTATTTGATGTTTTTTATTGAAAAAAACCTAGTAACCATTAAAACCATGATACTTACATTTATGACCCTTAAAACCCCACTAAATGACTCAAAATGGCAAATAAACCTATTAGAATGTGACTAAGGCTAAAAATGCATTAGATAAAATAAAATGAAGTATAATATGGCCTATGACAAATTATTTGACCCCTAAACATCTTATAAATAATTTTTTTACCTATAGGGGTATAAATTTGACGTAAAATTCAAATTTGGTCAACAAAATGGTGACTCATAGGGGTAATATGCCTCCTATACTGAAGACCAATAGCCTTATCAATCCATGTACTAGGGAGTCAATGAAATATTTAAGACAAATAGAAGGAATTGCCTAAATCACACCAAAGAAACAAAATACACCAAGAAAATAAAAAATAAAGCAAGACACCAATAAAACTCATATATGTGCCTAAGCACTTAGGGAAAATAAGGAAAACAATAACTATGTACAAGGAGAGAGGAGAACCTTAGTAGAAATGTTTGAGATATATCCCATTGACTGGGATATGAATTTCTTCTCCATCCAACTTTGAAATTTAGAAATCATTATGTTTCTTGTATTGGGTGATAACATAAGGGCCACTCCACAAAGCATCAAACTTTGTGTGTTTTCCAGGCTTAGCCCTATCTTCATCCCACTTTAGAATAATGTACCCATCTTGGAATATTCTTGGAATGGATTTATTTTCAAAGTATATCTTTGTTTGATATTTTGAAGCCCTCATACTTTGCATATCTTGACCTCTTACTCTTCAAGCTCCATCAACTCACATAACGTGACTTTCATGCTTTCATTTTCCATTAACTCCAATTGATAAGTGAAATCCAAAGTTAGTAACTCAAGTGAAATAAGTACTCTAGCTTCTCTCCCATAAACAAGTGTATATGGTGAGTTTCAAATTTCTCTCTTAGGGGGTGATTCTATCAGCCCAAAGAGCTATCTTAAACTTGGAATGCCAATTTATTTAGTTTTCCTCTATTGTCCTCTTTATGATCCTAATTAGATTCTTATTAGTGGACTCACCTAGTCCATTCCATTGTAGATAATAGTTTTTGGAAGTAATAAGATAAATGCAATGCTTTGAATCCCACTCAGTTGTCTTCATTCGAAGGAAAGCCAATGCATTATATGAAATTATTGTTGAAGGACTCCCAAAGCTTGTCACTATGCCTTTGTAGAAGTCTAGAACTAAAATTTAATTTAATTTCTTAAGAGCAATAGCATCCACCCATCTTGTAAATTAATTTGTAGCATCCAACACCCATTTATGGCCAACATTAGAAGGTGGGTTGATTAGACCTATGAAATATAGACCCATTGCATAAAAGGTTGGTCTAATTGTATTGGATGAAGAGGACATGTTTCAATATTTTATTTACCATAAAAGAGAGAATTTTTTTAACATTTCATTACCTAAGGATAGGTGTATTTGAGCAAACTAGGCCAAAATTATCTAGCCCTCATAATCTTAGTAGTTGTCACCCTTGGAGTGAAGTGACCACCAACAGGTCCATCTTGAAACTCAAGAAATATTTTCTCAACCTAATATAATTCAACACATCTCAATATCACCCATGAGAATTCCTTCCAAAACAACACTCCATCAACAAGTACATAATTAATATACTTTAATCTTAATCACCTTATTTTATCTCTATCTAGACCTTGTGGACACTCACCAATTTGAAGAAAATGGATCATTTCTTGTGTCTAACTCCTCATTTATGAAGATGCATCTATCATATGATCATCATGAAGGGATACAAAACCTCTTTTTTCCCTTTAAATCTAAAGCAAGGTGTTCACATAATCATTTTCCTTTTACTAGCTTGGTTGTCTTTATTTATACATCATACTCCATCACTTTTGTGATCCAACCAACCCTTTTTTCAGTCAAATATCTACTTAAAAGGAATTATTTGACACTAGGATGATGTAATAATATGTGAATCTTTTTTTATATACATATGCCTAAACTTATTTAGACTTATAAAAACTAAAGGTATTTGCTTCTTGACATAGGTGTAGCTTACCTCATAGCCTTCCAATCTGTGACTAAAGAAGGCAATAGGTTGGTCCAAGTTTTCTTCATTTGATTGAGTAAGCATGGCTGTGATCACCTCATAATTTCCAAAGGTATAAAACTTAAATTCATTTCATAAATTAGAACTTGAAAGAGTTGGATCTTTAGTAATAGCTTGCTTGATCTCTTCAAAACCCTCCTTCCTTCTCCTTTTCCATGTAAACACTTCATCTTTCCTTAGAATGGAGGTTAGAGGCTTGACTAAATTATCAAAATCAAGAATACAATTGCCTATAAAATTTATTTTTCCAAAGAAATTTTGAAAATATTAATTATGTTTGGGCAAGTCAACGCCAAGATTACACTCACCCTTTCAGGATCTATGGATAGGCCTTTCTTTGAGACTATGTGTCCCAAAAGTTTGCCTTCAAAGACAAAAAACACACACTTTTTTTGATTGAGAGACTCAAAAATCTCTACATGTCTCAAAAGTATTCCTAATATGATTCAATTTATCCTTTGTATCTTTGGAGAAAACCATGATGTCATCAAGATACACCAACACTATATCATTTATTAGACATTAACAATCCATACTTATTGCACATTGAAATGTAGATCTAGTGTTAGACAAACCAAAAGGAATTTTAATATAATCATATGTACCCCATTTATTAGTACATTTTTTCTTAAACTAAGCATTTTGCTTTACAAAATTTTTATTATACCTTGAGTATCCATCAAGAAGTGAGAATGTTTCACTACCTACCACAACTTGCAAAATCTACTCCATGGAAGGAAGAGGATAATGGTCCTTCAAAGAAACTCTATTCAAGTCTCTAAAGTCAAAACAACCTGAATTTCCACATTTTTATTCCTTATGAGGACTAAGTATGCCAACCAAGATGAATGCTTAATAATAAAAATGATCTTAGACTCAATCAACATTATAAGTTCCTTTCTCATGAGAGGCTCAATCTTAAGATTGATTAACCATTGTCATTACTTGATAGGCTTAACATTATCATCTATATCTATGGCATGTTGAGATAATTTGGGATTAGAGTTATTTAAATCACTATATTCCCATATAAAGACATCATAAAATTCCTTGCATAAATCAGTGAAAGAATGTTTCTCTTCACTAGTACATTCCTTCCCAAGAGCAAGCAACTTATTTTTGAAGATTGATACACTCTCATATTTTTATTGATTAGTATACATTATTATCTTTTTCTTCATCAACTAATCATCATCATTGAATATACTCTCAAGTGTGACTAAGCCTTTAGGGAGGTTGTTTGTCTTCAATTCTATGATCTACCCTCCATATTACTGCTGTAGTTTGGACTGATTCTCAGAAGAAAACTCAGCCTCCTCTTGTATAAAAAGAGATATTTTTTGGTCACTCTATAACACTTGTCAATTAGTGACATTATCAAGGATAAAAGGCCTTACAATTACCTTGAGATGTGGCTAATTATTGTCTTCTTTTATCCCCTTGGGAACATCAAACTAAGCTCCAATTACTACCAAGCTATCATCATGTTTGTTAGCTTCTCTTGATATAGATTTATTTTTGAAATATTGGAAATCTTCCACAATATCCCACACTCTATGATTATATGACTTAATAAAATAGTTCTTAGCCATGTTTTGGTCTCTTACTTGGTTCAAACTAACTCACTATCACCATAAACTTGTAACTCTTTCACACCTCTTTTCCTAGCCCACTCAAGGTCATGAATGAGGGCCTCATATTCTACCACATTACAAGTACAAGTGAAGTGAAATATAAAATTAGATTAGTACCTTTACTTGGATGGAGGAAAAAACATTTCTCCACCACCTTCTCCAACCTTGATTCTAGATCCATCAAAGAATAACTGTCATAAACCATCCATGCTTTCACTTGGATTCATCAAATTTGGAATGAAATATTCCTCCTCATGAATACAATACACTCCAAGACTATCTTCCTCTATGAATTTGTAAGGATCATTATCATAATTCTCAGATCCCTATTCATATAGATACAAATTAGAAACTCCTTCAAGAGAAGAAGTTGGAGATTGGCCCATGTGAAGATCACCCTTATCAATAATTTCATAATTGACATTTACAACTCTAGGCATGTAGGGATATAAATGATCGTGATGAATAGGATATAATTAAATATTCACCTTAGTACCATACTTTTTCCTAAAAACCATATAGAACTAATTGGCTACCAAGTATCCACCTATCTTGGCTGTAAACTCTCTTGACAAACAAAGAGAAAAGTATGGAGGTAAATCTGCCACAACCACATCATGAGGAATGGAAAAATTAGGACAATAATATAAAATAAAATTCAAATCATTTACTACTCCCAAGGTCTTTTATAGTGATCCATCCAATTTTAGGATCCCTTTAGCCATTGGCTCATACATGAGGCCTAGTTTATCTGCTACTGACTTGGGCATAAATGAAGTACTATCCCTACTATCTTTGATGAAATTGTTAACTAAGAAATAAAAAATGATAAAAGATAGGTAAAATTGATGAGTGTTATCAATTGTATTCACTTCTCCATCAATGGGATAATTTTTATTCACTATGACAATATTTTTAACCCTAGCTGATCCAACTTGCTTACCTAGTCCTTACTATTATTTTTGAATCATATCCTTTTATCTAAATATTTTTAATGAATCCCATAAGGAAAAATTCATATGTAACTTATTCATTTGATCTACAACATTGATATAAGGATTTATCATCTTGAAAGAGTCTTTGGAAGCACTAGTACCTTATGGTGTAACTTGTGAAGATGGATGTGTAGGAGTTGGTTTTAAACTTGTGAAATTCATAATTCTCCTAAAAATTAGAATCTAAGTTATACCAACCTACTATTAGAGGTGATTTAGGAGTAAAATTATGTCCTTGAGTTTCCCGTTGTGCATCTTCAGCATCCCTCTTTTTAGATCTAGTGTTAGAGGACACACTAAAATTCATATTACTTACATTTACCAAATGATTGATGGCACAAAACACTCCCTCAAAATGGTTTATAAGAGTATAATCAGATTGTGTTTTTTCCATTTTACTTTCCATTTTACGTTATTATTCAAAAGTGAAAACTTGATGTGTTTGACTACCTTGCATTGTCATGGCTTGATTAGGCATTTCATTGGCATATGTAACTTGGCCTTGATTTTGGTCATAGGAAGGATAACATGGTTTTTCTTGAATAAATTTGTTTTTATTGGGAATAAGATCCTTAGAAGATGATGTGAAATTAGGATTGTAAATTTTATAAGGTCTAGCTTGAGTGATTTGACCTTGCCCTTGAGCATTACCTTGAAAAAGTGGCCTATTTACTTTCCCAAAATGATTGTAGGATTTGTAAGGCCTATAAATTTTATCTCGTTACCATTTAATAGACACCAAATCATTGGTAACAATTTGAATAAAAATCTTGACTTCATGAATCTCATTTTTAGGGGTAAAGATAGACTTTTCTTGACTATTAGGCAAAGGAGCCAAAGTGGGTAATGCAATTTGACTAAGAGGCTAAAATTTAGGGAAAAATGACATTGGTGGTCTAGGAATAATCTTCCCTAATTGAACAAGATAATTATCATCATTAATAGCTATCTCATAGGTATAAAGAAGTTTATTTCCACCCATGAATTGGATCATCATGGCTACATCACTAGTCAATGTTTTTAGGTAGTACAAGAAGGCATAATTTATAGTAGGCCTCACAATGGTTAGGAGCCCATCCCATTTTTTTTGAAATATAGTTCTAAAATAATACATAAAATCTTATGGAGCCCTCTTAATAGTGGTCAATTGCTTAGCTAGTGATAGCTAATCACTCTTCTCTTCAAACCTCTTAGACAAGAGATCTCCTAGTTCATCCCATGAAGCAATAACATATTGAGGTAGAGTCCCATACCAATATAAATATTTACCTTTGAAATAAAATGCTTATAGAATAATAGACACATTATCTTAGGTGATATTATGATTTTTTCAAAAAAATTCTATGTTTCTGATATGTTCAATGGGAGTAATAGGACCTTCTCCACTAAAATATGAAAGACTCTTAATGGCTGCTCTAGGAATTTGGTCATATTAGGCAAGATTCAAAGGAGATGATCCATTTAAGGATACAAAAGGTTGGTTTTTATCCATATTTGAATGTATACTATGGTTATTATGGGTTGAACCAAGCAAAAAATTGGACTTCTTAAACACCAAATCCCTTGAATAAGGATGAGTATTCACAAATCCAAATATTTTGACAAAATATAAAGGCAACTGCATAAAATTAAAGGGTATACCATTAGAATTAGAATTATTTGTCACATGTAGAATGGAAATTAAGGGTTTATTAGTATCTAAAGAGTTGAAAACTTAGTGGAGTTTCCAGGTAGTGAATGTAGATGTTCTTGTAGCTGTAACTATGCCAAGACCAACACCAATCTTGGACAATCTTCTAAGATTTAGAATTCCACTGAGAATGACAAAAACTATTTCCAATTGTATTATCATAGTTTGAGGAGATGGATATATTTCCTCATCCAAGTGGTATAATGGAAACATCTCACTTTTTGTGGGTAAACAATTTGGTAAGATGAATCTCTAGAAGGGTTAGTTCCCTTGATGCACTCTTTGAATCACTCTCTTATTTATCAACTTGGTATGAAAAAGATTAAGTAAATAAAATAATAAAATAAAAGGTGATGAACCAATATTTAATTTCCTCCTATTGACTGAAATTATACTACTTAGAGAAAAACAAAGACTTCTTGACATAAAACTCACAACATAAGACATGTTGTTACATCAATGTTCCATATGCTAGGTTCAAGACGGATTTTGTTACTTAGGAGGGAAATGAATGATTCATTAGGAGAATAAAATATTTAAAAACTTATAAAGCACTTTTCCACTTAAAATAGAACACTAAAAAAGACCTGTAACAATTACTCTTCTTCACACTTGGTGAACAATCAAGGATAACATGCTACAAAAGAACTTCTACTAAACAAACCAATAAGATTAAAACAACACTCAATTTTATAGAACATAAGTAATAAAATTAATTTTTTATATTTTTTAAATATACATTCAATTACAAAATTGGCTAGGGTTTCACAACCAACCAATGGAGGTTTCTCAAAAGAGCCAAAAAGGTCAATATTTATAGAATTTGGAAGAGGGGTGAGACAAGGGAAGTCCAAAGGTCACTTGGACACTTATCAGGATAAGAAAATATGTTAAGATTGAATTAAAAATATATTTTAAATGAACCATACAAGGTTATGAAGTCCAACTATCCATACAAGTAATGAAATTTATGAAAATCAGTATGAGACTTGTCTCAGAAAATTACCATCATGATTTAGACCTATTTGAACTTCCAAAAAATAACTAAAGATAGGTCTAATGATTAGGATGATATTGAATGATTTTATACATGCCTTTACATTCATTTTTTGTAGTCCTACTCATCTAGAATCTCCTAGAAGGAAGCTATGGCTACATGTAGTCTAAAAAACTCCTCTTTTCTATCATGCCTCACACTTGGCCTCAAAATAAGAATTTTTTTTCCATGAAAATACATGGGATGGAGTGGATGAAACTTGGAAATACCATCCATGGACTTATAATACTTATGTGAAACTTAAAGTGAAATCCACTTGATGTTTTCACACTTGTCACCCTTGTCTTCATTATGCTAGTTTTTACTAGTTAAGATGAGAGCTATTTATTGAACACATAGAATTTTTTAAAAAGAATTAGATGATAATAGGGAGTTATATTACGTACATATATTCCTCCAAAACTTTATTTGATCCTTAGAGATCTTCTATAACCTACAAAACACATAAAATGATCAGAAGTACCTTGTTTTGCACCCTATATGTATAATTCCGTACAAGTAAAAAGTATGGGAGAGATATTGAGTGAGTACTTAAAAGGTTAAAACTAATATAATGGAAAAATTATGTCATTAGTATAGCTTTTCAAGCTTATTTACTCTATCAGGTCTTTTCAAGGGTTTAATGAGTGTTTTAGATAGTTTTTAGTCTTAAGCTTTGTTCATAAATATCTAACATTAGAACTGAAAAAAATGTAACAAAATTGATATTAAGGAACCTTAATAACCCATACAAAATAAAAAATCCTTTTGTTTCCATGGAAAATCTCATAGGATATCTGAGGACTTGAAATCACCTTATCAAACTTGTTTCCACCTTTCCTACATGCTTAGACTGTCTCTAATTTAAAATTAGATTTACCATAGGTATCTTTCCATAATTTTTTTTATAAATGTCTAAATACATCTCCTTAACATGTCCCAATCATCTAGATAGATCATCAACAACTAGAAATGAGGTTGGATCACCAGTTGGTTCTAGGTCCCTTTAAGTCCTAATGGGTTTAACATGCACCTTGCTAGTTTGGGATATTTAGACTGATATTTCATGGTTAGGATGATTTATTATGAATTTTCACACATAATTAAATCTTATAAAATAATCACAACCCCCCAATCACTCATTTTCATCTTTTCCTTTAATTCAACAACTAGGCCTAAAGTAGGCTTATCTAGTTAGACTATGTGTAAGGGTATTTAGATCATTTTAAAAGTTATGAGCATAAACTAATACTTAATATAACATATTTTACTTTAATAAACCTCAAAACATGTTTTTTTAGGTTTTACAAAATTTACTTCAAGTTCTTTACCCATGTTGACCTCATTAGCTTGCTTTGGTTAAACCTAATTTTCCTTGACTGATTGATCTCTGAGACAAAGTAGTGAGGTATATCCATATTACCGAAGGAAAATTGAATATTTTTTGAGTTTTAAAAGTTCCTAATGATAATTTTTACCAAATTTTTTATATGGATTCCTATAATTAGGCACCTAACCATCTCCATTTGTCCAAAAAATAGCTCCAAAAGGACTATTTTCCTACATTTTTCCAAATTCACTAAGAATGACCTCTCTAAGATAAATCAATGTTATTATGTTATTTAAACATGTTATACATAATCAATTTGTTCTAAATAATATTAAAATTCATAAAAAAGGTCTTCCCCTTTAAATTATCATTCTTACCCATTGAGCAAAGAGCTCCTTAATGCAAATATACAAACTATTAAGAGGAGTGGGCGGTCATATTGGAGTGCTAGAGATTATATAAAAACATTTTTGATCAATAATGAACCATATTGTGTTTCTTTTAATCCTCTCTCTCTTTATAAGCAAGTTCATCTCTTACCTTAATCTCATGCTTTAGACTGCATAAAGACTGTTGTAGGTGCATACATGGCTATAAGAGGTTAAGACAAGATTATTTCATCACTCTAAGAGTATATGGAGGTCAATATTTTCTTCATGGAGGTTATAAAATTCTTGGATCATTATTAAAATCTTTATTTAACCATTCATATACACTTTGAGCTCCAAAATTGAGTCATGCCCTATTCTGAATAAGAAACTTGCCTTTTTGACCCCTATAGGTGTGTGTGAGATTACAATTGAGATTTTTTATGGTATTAAGAGACTCTGAATGAACCATGATAACCACATGGTAACTTTTCACACATTTTATTTACCTTGTATGCCCTTTGGTTTCATAAATTGAGTTTTCTCTTCCATGATCAATAAACCTACCTTTTTGACCACTGTAGGTATGCATTACCTATTTGAGACATGGTCATGATTTATGAGGACTTTTTCTGAATCCACTTAGGTCATAAAGTATATGTTTTTATTATATTTCAATTTATATTAACTTTTATAGGCTAAAAAAACATCAAACACCTTGACTGATTCACTAACTACCTTCCCAACTGTAGCTGCCTATTTCTCTATGTGTGGACACCTGTAGGTGGCCATAGTGCTTGTAAGACTATATATCAACTTAATATTGATAAAATTCTTAATATTTTTATACCATTCAACCAATTTAAACATTTTATCCATGAGAGTGTGTTCATTATTTCTCCTTGGGGTGTCAAAAGGCTACTCACAACTACAAACATGTAGATGTTAGTGTAGTGTTTCAATGTCTTAAGGCATATTTGAGGCTCTCAATTTCCACCTTCAACTCACTTTATAACATAAATTAGTGACAAAATCCATATACATGCTGTAAGATATCAAACTCACCTATTTTTATGCTTTATAAATGTTTACAAACATGTTATAGGGTGCCTACAAAAACCCCTTGGACCTTTATTTTACATCTTTAGGGAAAAGATCCCTATATACAGTCACTTGACCTTAGAACATGTCTATAACCTCTAATTGTTAAATTAAACATCTCAAATGATTATTTACTAATCACAATCAATGCTATAAATCCAAAGAGGGATTCATCATTCTCTAGTTTCCCCACATGACACCTCAGTTTATTGTCAAGGACTACCTGTAGGTGGTTATTTCTATGTATACAGATAGTAAGGTGCAAACATGGATAGTGTGTATTATAACTTGAGATAAATGGGTTTTATATCCATATCAAACCTCCAAATTCATTCTTTAAAAATCTTAAGAGATTAAGATATCTCCTAACTCTTCACCTTCAACATGATGTCGGCAAAGATCCTTTAGGTGTGTATTGAGTTGTTATACAAGTAGGGTATGGAATGGAGCAACAACATGTTGATAAACTACCAAAAAACATATAAAATCCACTATAAACCTTAAAGTACATTATTTACACCAAGAACATCTTGAAACAAGTTCCAGTACTTCTCTTTCAATGTGAAAACCACTCACATACATATGGAATAGAGCAAGCAAGGGTATCTCATCACTATTTTGTGTAATCAAGACATGGTGTTATGAGAATAAACATGGATATAGATGATAATATGTCCTTGATACATGTGGGGCACCATATTCCAACTACGTGAGACCTCTACAAGAAAGTAAAATTTTAAAAATAAGAAGAACCTTGATTGAGACTACACATGGTGGTACTTTCCATTTAACATGGACTAAATTTTCCATAAAACATCATGAAACCTGAAAATAATTATGAATATAAATTTATAAGGTAGAAAACATCCTCTATAGTCAACATCACCAACTAGTTTGTATGGATTTCACCAAAATAGAGCAAAACCTATAGGGTGCATGAAATAACAAGTAGAAAAATGCAGTCAACTTGTAAAGGATGATTCATAATGAATATTTAATCAATAATTGAAATATTTATATGTAAATTAAGGCCTTTATGCTTAATATCACCTACCAAAAGCATTTTTCATGAAACCTGTTGAGCTATTCGTACTAGGCACAAACTTGAAGGTCACTTTTATATGTCTAGGAAAGCAAAGAAGGAGTAGAATGGTTTTGGATTAAAAATGGAACTTACATAGAATATAAATCATTTATATGAGTTTAATGAAGATTAATATGTCCTCCATGATTTTCTCCCATGTGTCACCTTCCTCCACGGGTCATATAAGTGCCGAATACTCCCTTTTTTAATTAGTTTCTTGAGTTTCAGATAAACAACTTGTAATATTCTAATGTAATTGACATATATGGTATGTAATATGAAATATTTGATAATTAAAGGAAAAAATGAAATGTTTTCACCTTGGTAACCATGCCATATGCATTTATGACCCTTAAAACCCACTAAATGACTCAAAATGACAAATAAACCTATTAGACCATGAAAAAGGATAAAAATGCATTATGTAATATCAAATGAACTATAATACGGTCTATGATAAATTATTTGACTTGTAAACATCTAAAAAACCAAGTTTTTGACCTATAAGGGTCCAAATTTGACTTAAAAGTCAAATTTGGTCAACAACTACTTATACATCGATTTCCCTTACATATAACACATAAAATGAATATTCTATGGATACTATTATTCTTATATGTGATAATAATTTAAATTCATTACGTAGATTGGTATTTATTTTTTTGTGAATGTTTGTTACTACTCAATGTTGCATAGTATTATCATTCAGTGTGTATTACATTATGTGACTCCTTTGTTTTTACTTTGTAGGACATGGATTATTCTTTGTTTGATTGTACATGACAATGATTTTTCTCTATTTAACTCATTGTGACATTATTTTTTCTTTATTTGACTCTATAGGGCAGTGATTGTTCTCTATTTAACTCTCCATGTCATTAATTCTTCTCTATATGGATTTGTGTGACATTGATTTTTCTCTATTTAGATTTGTGTGAAGTTTATTTCTCTATGTTTGAATTGATTAGACATTCATTGTTATTTACGTGACTCTTATTTTGTATGAAATTATATTTTTCTATGATTTTTTGTGTGCATCATGGCCATGACTTTGCATGACTCTCTAACTTTGTATGCTATGAGAAGTTGATTGGATACATCTAATATTTTATGCATATCTTGTGACACTATGATTCATATAACATATTTTTTACTTTTGTGAAATGTCATGATGCATATCATAAATTTTATATGTATTTTTGCTTTGTATCTTTATAATTTTTACTACATTGACTATCATTGTGTGCCTTTGTCATATCTACTCAACATGGCAATGTTTCATATATTCTCAAACTATTTAATATAATAATTTTTATAAAACCAACAACAACATAATGTTTTAATTTAATTAATATTAATAAAATATTTAATATTATTAAATAATGTACTCTTTACACTATTGCAACATTTGAATCTTATTTATACACACACTCTCTTATTTAAAAACTTTTTTTCCAATATCTTAAATCACACAAAAGTCTTTTTTAATAAAACATCATGGGTTTTAAGGACTCAGCAATGTAATAGAGATAATGAAGATAAATAAAATGATATTGAAAATATATTTATCGATTGAATATATAATCATTCTCTACTTTGATCGATATTTTTTGTGATTACCTATTAGAACATATTTTATCATTCATATATTAAAAATGTTTTCAATTAAAACAATCTTACATAAGATCACCTACATTTATGTGAGTGTATCAATTCTTGAACATGTACATTGTCATCCCTATGTGTATGCACACGTGGATATTCATACACATCTTTACATTGGAAGCATGTGGATCACAGAGTGGTGTATATTGTTACCTTGAGACAATGGTTCTTGTTACAAAAATATTAGTGCCTATGATGTAATAAAACATCATTGCTTCAATTATAACACAAATTTTGTGCACTAGTATACCTTTTGCACAAATGGATACCCATACACACTAATGACTAACAATGATATGTTTGTCAATTTTTAATATTGATATGGTTCTTAGTACATGTAAAAAAATAAATTCTCTAACATGAAAAAATTCACTCATGATGCTATTATAAAAAAAACATGTAAGGCACAATATCATGAAAATATTCTCTAAAACATCTGACTAATACTATTTTTCTACCTATGAATTATTTTACTTAAGAAAACCCTACTTTAAATTAAGAAAGTATTAATTAAAAGAGGTTTATGTGTGATTTTTGGATAAAATTTATAGTAAATATCCCATCTTAAATTTACATTAACAAGATCTTTGATTGAAGTGAGTGTTGAAAAGATTAGAGGAGATGAGTGATCATAATGTCATTCAATATTTGAATAAAAATTGATGTAATTTATGTGAAACATATAGGAAGTGTAGTTATGGTATATTATGAAATAATATACATTATATATATTTAAGATTATAATAACACTAAAAGTGTTGTAGTCTGACTGGTGAGGATTATGGTTACTTACATCCATATAACATGGTATAAATCCTTCTAGGTACTTGATATGAAGAGTTAAATGGTTAAGGCCAAGATTGTGCCCTGGGTGACTTTGAAGGCATGGATGCCCATTAATCATGGATTCTTAGTTGAAGGATCTCACTAATTTATATGTATGCTTATTCATCATTGTAATCTACAATATATTTATTTCTAAAATATATTTTGAGATGCCAACATTCTTTGTAAATTTAGTGATTTTTGATGTGATTACTACCTATTGATGCATACACTATTAGGATGTGAAGTCTTTATTCACAAAACACTATTCACAAATATTATTCATGGGTCACTATTCATGGATGAGGTGGTAATGGTGATGGGACAAGTGAGGTGGCTCCTAGGTGATGTGACATAGCCCACAGGGTACCTTTCATTATTGGAAAGGTAGGGTAGAGATGTGGGATAAATTTATCCACTAGAAACATGTGTTTCCTTTTGATTTTTCATTTGGGGATAATATGGGGTGTATCTCTTGAGTGGAATAAGTAAGTGGATGTGTGAGGTCCAAATTATGGAGGACACACTATCTTAGTACTTGGCTAAGGATAGGAGATTAGTTAGCATTGTTTGGTCTTTAGTGGGTGACTGGAGAACTAGGTTTGTTGCATGTGAAATTGGAGGACAAAATATATATTCTCACATGGAGGTGGTGATGCTTTTGTCTAAAGTATTCCCACATTCTTTTAGACTATGCATAAGTGGTACACATTGTGCATAATGACCACTTATGCATATATATGGGAGTATGTCAAATTTTAATCTCTCTCCAATTTTTTAATCCATGATTCTCTTCTCTCCTTTGTATTATATTTATGTATGACTCTCCTTAGTATGTATATATATTTGAAGCTTGAGAAACTAAGCTTGTATTTTCTAGTTTGTTGAAAAGCTTTTTATAACTTGTATGCATTAGAGAAAACATTTTAAGGAGAGTGTGTTATAGAGGAAGACATGTTAGGAATATATTTTCAAGTTAATATAAGAACACAACTTCCCTTTGACCCATGGTTTTTTTCCTTTCAGCTTGCAAGGTTTCCATGTAAGTCTCTAAGTAATGTGTTATTTTTGTTATTTATTTTAGTAGCTTGTTATTTCAATATTAATTTTCTTTCACATATTTGATTTTATTCCTGACATTTGGTATTATATCTAGACTCTTTGAAGACATCATGTATTGAGTGTTTTTTATTGAGTTAGGGAGTTGTGTGCAAGTAGGAGCTACTACAATGATATGAGGAGTAACCAGGTTCGAAGTAGATAAGTTTGATGGAAAAAAATTCTCATTATAGAAGATGAAGGTGGAGGATATCTTGGTGTAGAAGGACCAAGATCTACCCTTGAAGGGGATTTCAAGAAAACCCAAAAGTAAAACATATGGGGATTGGAAAAAGATGGATAAAATGGTAGTTTCTATTATCCATTTATGTCTCTTAGATTATGTGCTCTTAAATATTGCTAGGGAGAATACTACTAGATATTTGTGGGAGAAACTAAACAAGTTATATTAGATAAAGTTAGATACAAATATATTTTTCATAAAGAAGAAACATCATAACTTGAGGATGAAGGATAATTCATCCATTATTGAGCATCTAAATGAGTTAAACACCATAGTCATCAAGCTACTCTCCATAAGTGTGAAGATGGAGGATAAGGACAAGGGCATCACCTTGTTATGCTCACTTCCTAAAAGTTAGGATCATATTATGATGACGATTATAAATTCATCATCAATAAATCTTAAATTTGTTGATATAGTTATAGCCTTGCTTGGAGAGGAGATGAGAAGAAAGTCTTCTGGTGCATCCTCAAGTAATGAATCATTATCTATGAGAGGGAGATCTAGTGAGAGGAGAAATCATGGTAGATCACAATCTAGATCAAGGTCTAAAGAACACAAACATAAGGGAAAATGCTATCATTGTGTAAATATAGGAAACATAATGAATAATTTTTAGTAATGTAATAATGAAAAGAAGGATTGGAAATGTAAAACTACCTTCAATTGAGGCCAACACTGTAGATTCAGAGGAAGCAAGCACAAAAGAAGAATTCTACCTTAGTAATAGTATATCACTTTCAAATGCCTAGGTAATAGAATTAGGAGAATCATTCATTATATCTCCACATAGATTGGTTCATGGGATACCATCCATATAGTGGATGATATATTAAATTTGGTGATGATAAATCTTTAAAGTTTTTAGGAAGAGGGGATATAAAGATCAATCTGGATGATGGTAGAAACAAAACATTGAAAGATATGCATTATGTTATTGATTTAAATAAGAATATGATGTCCATCAAGGTAATGAATGAGTTGGGGTATTCATGTACCTTTGGTAATGGTAAATGTATAATTATAAAAGGATCTTAATGGTAGAAAAAGGAGAATCTTATGGCTCCTTATACCAACTACATGGAGATTCAATGACAAGTACTACAATAACAATAACTATAGAGAATGCTTAGGATGCTATGATGTTATGGCATCAATGCCTTGGACACATGAGTGAGAAAATATTTAATATATTATATTAATGAGGTATGATATCTATAATTAAGTCTTGTGATTTATAATTTTGTGAGAACATCATCTCTAATAAATACAAGAGGATAAAGTTTACTGAAAGCATAGGTAAAAATTCAGATATTTTGTAACTTATCCATTCAAATATTTTTGGACATGTCCCTACTTACTTTATAAATGGTATAACATAATTTATTTAATTTATATTTGATTATTCTATAGAGTATAGGTGTATATTTTTAGAAATAAATCAGATTATTTGGATAAATTTAAAGAATTTAAGGCATAGGTAGATAATAGTTTGGGAAAATCCATTATATGTCTCAGGTCAGATAATGGATGAGACTATTGATCTATGGAGTTTGATAAATGTTATATGAAATAAAATATTAAACACCAAAAATATGGTCTCTTATCTCCACAATATAATGGTGTAGTTGAGTGGATGAACCACACTATTATGAAATTTGCAAGAAGCATGTTGAGTGTATCAAAGATGGAAAATAGATTATGGGTGGAGGCTATTAATAAAATTGTGTATATTATTAACATATATCCTATAGGTACATTGGATGGAAGGAATCCAACGGATATTTATTATGTTAATCTAGTTTATTATTTTGATTTACATATTTTTGTTTATGAAGTGTTTGCCCATGTGCCTAAAGAAACAAGGTCCAATCTAGATTTGAAATCTAGGAAATTTATTTTTCTCAGCTACGAAGATATAGTGAAGGGGTACATATTTTGGGATCCTACTAACCAAAAGATTATTATTAGCTAATATTTTGTGTTTAATGAAAATTCGATGAAAGAAAAGGATGTATAATAGACACCTATAGTTGTACCAATTGAAATAGTCAGGAAAGAAGAATATGTCAAGGATCAAGTTGATGTTTTGGAGTTGCAAGCATAGAACCAAGTATAACATCCACAAGTTAGAAGATCCACTCATACCAAGAAGGTTTCATAAAGGTATACTCTTGAATTTCAATCATTTTTTGCTTTTTATTTTACTAATATGGGTGAACCTAGTTCATTTTAGGAAGCTATAGAATAAAAAAATGTAAATAAATGGAGGAAAGCCATGCAAGAAGAAATGAGATCACTCCTTAAAAATGAGACGTGGGAGCTTGTGGATCTCCCACCTTGAATAAAGAGTGTTGGTAACAAGTGAATGTACAATCTAAATAAGAATAGTGATGAGCTATCAGAGTAATATAAAGCTCGGTTGGTGTCAAAAGGCTATGTGTAAAAGTCAGGTATTGACTTCAATAATATTTTCTCTTATTATGAAAATGAATACTATTAGAGTGTTACTTGCATTTGTATCTTCTCACAATATAGAGCTAGATCATCTTGATGTGAAGACAACATTCCTACATGGTGATCTCAAGGAGAATATTTATATGGATAAGCCTAAGGGTTATGACATAAAAAGAAAGGAGTAAATGGTTTGTAGATTGAAGAAATCATTGTATGTTTGAATCAGGCACCACAAATGTGGTACAAGAAAAATGACACCTTCATGAAGAGCCAAGGATTTAGCAGAAGTGAAGATGATCATTGTGCATATCATAATAAGTTCAATTATGCGATCTTTATTATTTTACTTCTATATGTTGATGACATGTTGATTGTAGGCCCCAGCAGGAATAGGATCAATAATTTAAAGGATAAATTAGATAAAGTATATTTGAGATGAAGTATTTAAGAGTAGCAAACCAAAATTTAGGAATGAAGATATAGGATAGGAAAGATAGGAAGATATGGTTATCATAGAAGACATATGTTGATAAGGTTCTATAGCATTTCAACATGAACAATGCTAAACCAGTTAGTACCCCACTTCTTGTAGATTTTAATGTCTTTCAAGTAATGTCCTAGTACAAAGAAGGAGAAGAAAAGTATGTCCAATGTACCTTATTAATAAAAAGTAGGGAGAATCATGTATGCCATGGTGAATATGAGACCGGATATTTCCAAAGCAGTGGGAGTTGTGAGTCGATTCATGACAAATCATGGAAAGTATCATTGTTCTATGGTGAAGTGGATACTCAGATATTTGAAAGGCTCTTTAGATGTTGTAATCTATTATGGAGGTGAAGATTTATAGATAAGAGGTTTTGTATATTTTGATTTTTGTGGTGACATAGATGGACAAAAGTCAACTACATGATATGTTTTTACTCTTATTGGTGGTGCTATGTGTTGGGAATCTAAGTTATAAATAGTAGTGGCTTTATCAACCACTAAGCCAGAGTATGTGACTACAACTAAAGGTTGAAAAGAGGAAATATGATTAGAATGAGTGTTTGTAGACTTCATGGAGATGAAGGAAAAGATTAACTTACATTGTGATAGTCAGAGTGCAATTCACTTGGTAAAGAATGTAGAATTTCATGATCTCATAAAGCATATTGACATCAAGTACCACTTCAGTAGGAGCTTGGTGTAGGATTGTAGGATCCTATTGTTGAAGGTAGACACTGAAAAAAATACTATACACATGTTAACAAATTTGGTCAAGGTAGAGAAGTTTGAGTGGTCCAAAACTTCTCTAGGATTATTGAAATTATGATGAAGGTAACATCAAGCATGGTAGGTAGCTAGATGGAAGAATACATACATATGGAAAATCCTATGTATATTGAATTCAAGATATATAATGTTAGGATGTGAAGTCACTATTCATAGGATTCTATTCATGGGTCATTATTCATGAATGAGGTGGTAATGGTGACTAGGTAGGTGAGGTGGATCCTTCATTATGTGACATGGCCCACATGGTACCTTTCATTGTTGGAAAGGTAGGATAGAGATGTGGGATGAATTTATCCACTAGGCACATGTTTTTTCTAATATTTCTCATGTGTGGTGTATCTCTTGAGTGGAATAAGTGACTGGATGTGTGGGGTGTAATTTTATGGAGGATTTACTATCTTAGTGCTTTAATAAGGACAAGAGATGAGTTAGCATTTTTTGGTCTTTAGTTTATGAGTGGAGCACCATGTTTCTTGTATGTGAAAGTGGAGGACAAAGGATAAATTTTCACATGGAGTTGGTAATGCTTTTATCTAAAGTATTCCCACTTTTTTTTGGACTATGCACAAGTGGTAGACATTGTGCATAGTGACCACTTATGCATATACATGAAATTATGGATAATTTTATTCTCTCTACATTTTTTCATCTATTATTATCTTCTCTCTTTTGTATTGTATTTATGTATGACTCTCCTTAGTATGTATATAGAGTTGAAGATTGAGAAAATAAGCTTGTAATTTCTAGTTTGTTTAAAAGCTTTGTATATCTTGTATGCTTGAGAGAAAACATTATAAGGGGAGTGTGTTGTAGAGGAAGAATTTTCGGGGAGATATTTTTAATTTAATAGAATAATATAGTTTCCCTTTGCCACATGGTTTTTTTCCTTGCAACTTGCAAGGATTCCATGTAACTCTCTGAGTATTGTGTTATTTTTGTTATTTGTTTTAGTAGCTTGTTATTCTAGTATTATTTTTCTTTCACATGTTAGATTTTATTCCTAACACGCACCAAAAAAATAACAATAATATCAATGGTAATACGATCATTAAAAACTGTGTCCCATCCTTTTTCAATATATGGGTGTCTTTCCCCATTATTATGAATTTAAGGTGCATATGTATTTAACTATAAAATTCATAGTGGGTGGTAGGTCTAACATAAAGGCACCATGTATGGCAACATGGTATAAATTTTTCTTATAGTGATCTTATGAGGTAGGATCATATGTTATAGAAGGCACAATTTTTGCATGGCAGCATGATATAAAATTATTTTATAGTGATCCTATGATGTGGAAGCATATGTTGTAGAAGGCATATATTTTGATGTAGGATTATGTTTAAGATTTTTTAAAATAATTATTTAGAAGAGTTGTATGTATTATTAATTCATATAATATATGTATCAACATATTTGAAAAAACTTTAGCCTATAAATTGAGGGTCTAAAGGCTTAAAATTGCATCTTATGTTTATTTTTTCTATTTAAATAGTTTTAATTTAGCCATTTTTATGTAACTAGGGATACATTTGCAGTTGTAATTTTTTATTGAGTTTAATATATACAAGTAGATAATAATTCATAATTAGTTGGCCGATATGAGTTTACATACAAAAATTACTAAAGATTATATATTACTAAAAATAGTAGTTTCTTAAAATAGTTTGTTTTTAAAAATAGTAAGTTAATATAAAATAATAGTCGCTAAATAGAAATAAATGTCAAAAAGATAATAAAAAAGAAAATAAAATTAATAAGTTTACTTCACTATAGTATTATATTTTATTTTAAATTTATCTATAAATAGCATGTTTGATTAATTATAGGATTAAATTTGTTTATATATATTTTTAATTATGTACTTAAACTCTATCTTTGAGTTGTGCATTTTCAAAAGACTATGTAATATTTTATTATTATTATAATTATTATTATTATTATTACTACTACTATTATGTAATATTTTATTATAATAATAATAATAATAATAATAATAATAAAATATTACATAGTCTTATTATTATTATAATAATTATTATTATTATTATTATTATTATTATTATTATTATTATTATTATTATTATTATTATTATTATTATTATTATTATTATTATTATTATTATTATTATTATTGTTATTGTTATTATTATTACTCAATTTTGTTATATATAATTTTATTATGTGTATTTTTGAATTATTATGCACTACCCCCATCATATGGTAGTACATTAGGTCTAGCTCTAGGAAAAACAACTAAAGAAAATATTGTGTATGAATTTTTATTTATTAAAAGTTTTGGAGAAATTATGTTTTTAAAGAGATTTTACTTTTTATAATAATGATGGGAGGAAGAGGTGGTTGTGCTTAAATGAATAAGTATACATTAGAGTTATATATAAGAGATTGTATGAGCTTATTACAATTATATCGAGTCAGAGATAAATAAAAATTTGAGATGGTATATATGAAGAAAGAGAGAAAGAAAAATAAATTCTATAAATGTAGGAAAAAACATTTGAATAAATAATGGTTATAGCATTAGAAGGAAACAATAAAAGAAATAAAGTTGAAGTATTTGAATATAGAGGCAGTCTAAAAATATACAAGCCAACATACTGGCTAAATAATATGAACAAACGTGTTGAATTAAAGAATATAATTGAGTAAAAAGAAGGTGATATTTACATGCTGGGATAATTTATAGAGTCATTCATCATATGCTAGGATAATTTATAGAAGGTGAGACAAAGGAAGGGTAATTAGAACATATGAAATACGAATTCATGATTTTGGATTTTTCACAAAACTTGTACATAAGATTTTAAAATTTGAGATAATATAAATATATTGTATAAGACAACACAACTAAATTTTACAAGATTTATATTCAAGTGGAATAGGAAGAAAAATAAGAAAAAGGGATACAAAGCATATAATTTTTTATTTTTATTTTAAATCCATGTTGATTTATGTATTCACATAATTAATACCATGGAATATGCCTATCAACTAGTTTTAAATGCAAGAGAGAAGGAAGGTAGGTAGGTCTTTTTGATATTTCATATAAAAAAGAGAGGACCATCATCCCCATTAAGGGAATGAGGTGGATTTTATTATAAAATGAAATAACCATGGCATTTGCGATAGGGGTGGGGGAGAAAACAAGATTCCATAAAATTATTTCAAAATTAGAAAATATGGAGAGGATTTTAGAGAGTAAAAGGTTATGATGGTGGTAGAAGATGGAAAACTCCACAAAGAATGATAAAAGTTATTTAATTTTTCCAATAATTATGCATAAAAGAGGAGGAAATAGGATGAACCAATACTAAATTTAACTAAGGCTGAGGTAAAGAGACATAATCTATAAGTTTTAACAAATTTACCGAATAGTTTTACAATGGTAAGAACAATGATTGATTCAAGAAAACATCATGCATATGATAAAGAAAATGTTGACTTATAACATTGCACCAATATTTTTTGTATAAGGTGCACTTTAGGAGGAGCGGTATGTCATGTTATTATTAATGACAAAAGTTATACATTTTATGTTTTAAATGAAATGGTATATAAACTAGGTAAACAATCTGAGAAACATCCTCACCCTTATTATGTTTCATGGTTTAAAAATGAAGAATAATTTATTAGGTGTTTAATAAAAAATTTATTGGATAAATATATTAGAAGGAAATATAGTATAATTTTATCCAAATGGATGCATGTCATGTGTTGTTGAGAAGAACATATAAATATGATGGGAAAGTAATCCATGATAGATAAAAGAATACACACAGTTTATATAAGGATGGTCTTATTACATCTTAAGGAATAAAAGAAGGTAGAAAATATGTCCACAAAAGAATTTCTAGAAGGAACTATATATGACATGGTTTTGAAATGCATTAATGAAAAATAAATAGGAATAAAATATGTGTAAATACCATCACAGACAACAAAACCATTGGAAAAATATGTTGATTTAAAACAAAAAAGAGATATTCAACATCATGTTAACTAAATTTTAGGTTAAAATTGACTTGATTAAATGTTTTATAGGGTTAACCTACTAGGTCATGCAACATTGAACAAGTAGTTGAGTAAATTGGTTAGAAAAAGTGAATAAGAAGAAGAAGAGTATTTAGTAAAATATGGAAAGATTACAACAAAATATAAAAATTTGATATGAAAATACAAAGTTAAAAAATTGTGTAGGAACAAATCATTGATGTTATAACAACTTGTAGGAGTTGAGCAATTTTCAACTAGAGGATAGTGATGTGGAAGCTTATCTTTTTCAAGGGATAAATTTTGATATTTGAATCCGTTTGAGAAATATAATTTTTTTAAATGATGATCTTAAATAAATACATGAATTCGAAGTTAACACTATTTACTTTGCAACTTTTTCTACAAATTTATTGGCATAAAATTGTTCACCTAGAAACTAGAAATCGTATGTCATTTTTTTTTTCTATTTTTAAGTTTATTTATTTGTAATTAAACATGAAATTATAGTTTTAAATAACATTTAGGTTTTTTTTTATATATTTAAGTAGTAATATAAAATTAGTTTTCCCATATGAGCTTTTCATGCAAAAGGTTCTAAATATTGTATACTATGACAAATAAAAGGTTAATAAAAATAGTGGGTTACTAAAAATAGTAGGTTACAAAAATAAAAAAGTTTCAAAAACTTCTAAAAATGGTATATTTAATTAAATTCATTATATCATTTTATTTTAATAAGATTTATAAATAGCAATCTCATTTGATTTTAGGATTAGTTTCCGCATTAATAAGATTTTAGTTGTGGATAATAACTCTATTTTATGTAATATTTTAAAATAATAATAAATATTTAAGAATTAAAATTATATTTTTTGTTCGTATTTGTTCACTATATATTTCTTTTTAATTTGGAATTGTTGAGCACCTAACCCCATCATCTCATGTCAATATCATATACCATTTTTACTTAATAGGTTTTATTATTCCCATTATAACTACTATAAATGTGAGAGTGGAGAGGTTTTGAGACATATATGTGGCCATTTTTGCTTTGAAGTATGTTTTTAGAGGTATAAAACCAAAGTTTTGATTGTATAAATATTTTTAATAAATTGTCTCAGATTCAAAAATTTATAGGTTCCTATTAAATAATGCAATGATAGATTTATTGGTGTGTGTAATTTTTTTATTAAAATTCTTATATATATCATGTATTCATGATATATTTTTTTGAGTCCAAGAGACCACAAAATCATGTCCCTATAATGACTCCTATGTTTGCATTAGCTTATTTCTTGTGTGTTTTTAAATTACATATCAAATGCAATACAACTATAGTGATCATTAAAAGCTATTACTTTTGTCTAATAATTAGTGTTATATACAAATTAATAACATATTTTTATGTTTTGAGAAATATATTTTACATAAATATTATTTCAACAAATAATAATAATTAAAGAAATATATATTTACATTATTTATCATTATTTAAAATACAACAATACAAAACATGTGACTTGTTATCACTTTTTATAAAAATGGATTTTGCTAAAGCATGACAGTTGGCCACGTTGGTATGCTGGCAGGGCAACAGTGTGTGTCAGCTAATGGTAGCTTGTTTATTTTGTTGGTTTATTGAAATTAAACATAAATTTAATATAAAAAATATTATTTAAGTTATGGAAATTTATTTTTGCATCAAAATTCAATAATTTTATTCATACACATTTTATACATCATAAAATAATAAAATATTTTATTAGATTAAGGGTATAGATATTTTTGACACTTTAAATTGTAGATAATAAATAGATAAAATCTGATATGATTAATGTATTTGTTGGATTTGAAGATTCAATAAACTTAATTTATTATTCTAAATCTTTATTTCAATTTTAGGAAATTGTTTTTCTTTTTCAAATTCTAATACAAAAATTCAACTAGTAAAAGATAAGGAAAATTATTTGTTTTGGAACATGTGTCCAAAGTCAGCAGGAGTTTAAATCATCGATTCCATATTAGGCCCATCAATTATACACAATATTAGGTACAATAAATCATGTAAAATATAGTTCAAATAGGTAATCTAATGTAATGAAAGTGTATATTTAATATAATTATCATGGCTACAATAGATGTTATATAAACACTTGATCACTTCTAGAATATAGTGGTACTCGAATGCTCACTGATATTCATATTAATTTAGATTATTGAATGACTTTGCTATATAATTACATTAATTGTGTTGATTTTTTAAAGAAAATCACTAAAAAGTGATAGGAATTTAGTTGAATGAAAACATTTGGAAAGCTGAGAATCTTGAAAAAATTATAGGACTTAGAACTTGGAAAAATAAAAATGCAAATTCAATGGAATTGATGGTATGGTAAGATTCACTTTGTTCTAATAAAATTGTATGTTCATGAAGGTAATGTGATGAGAAAGAGTTATCATATTAGATTTTTAAAATGGAGAATAACGTGAACATGGCCAAATCAATAGTGGCATAAGATTTATTTCAGGTTTATCAAAATGTATGTATGACTAAAATAGTCTACAATATAAAGACCCTCTAAAGTATTAAAATGTAGAAGGCCATTTTTCATTCAACACACATATAGGTCACTAGTCTATCAAGGGGTTCATGGTTATATATAAGGATCATGATTCCATAAGGATCATGATTGCATAAGGTTACAATTGATCTAAGATAGGAATCTACACATAAAATAACAATTATAGATCCTAACTAGAATCAATATGCCATTAAATGATAAGAAAGAGTTATAGCTAATCAAAATTCCATTAGGTCATAAGAATGAGCTAACTAATATAATAATGTAATTAGATGGTAAGTATGAGTTACATATAAAGAGCATGTATAAATATTTATGAACTAACAAACATGTGCTAATACAAACATACAAAACCCATGAAATGAACTAGTCTAATATACTAATCTCTGTAAAAAATAATAATGATAGAGTCAAGGATACTTAAATTAGGTTGATGTTTCAACACACTAATATTCCACATTTACTTGTATAACTTTATGATAGATAGTTTTAGTCACATTCAAGATGGAAATAAGAAATCCAAAGTATAATCAAGTTTGGGACTCCAAATAATAGATATACTTCACTGGTTCAACTTATATCCTTAATGTTTTCAAAGTTATTTAGTTAATTTATCATTCCCTAATTATAATTTCCTTATCCATAACTCCTCTTTTCCTTCCTAATGTGTATTTGTGAGTATGTAATGATTGAATTGGATATCTTTTATTGGATTGATGACATTTAGGAACACTATAAATATAGTTTCAACTTATAAAAGTAAAAAATTGTATCTAGCTAATGTCATTAGCCAAACCATCAACATGAAAAATGTTTATAATAGATACAATACACCATTGATCTTGTGGACGATGTAAAATGAATTAATGGTATTAAAATATGTCATTGGTCATCTCAATTAGTTCAAATAAAGACATATAAAGGGGATAAGATTAATTGAATGGGAAATTGTAACTTCGAGATTCAAGACAAGATGATGTCATGGTGATATAATGGTGCTAGTAGGAATGGTAATGAATGATAAAATATATCATATAAAGCACCATGATTTATCACACCTAAATACTAGTATACTCCTTATGATATACACTCAATTATATAAATGTATAAGTGATCCTTAGAAATTTTTAAAAAATATAGTAAGTGAAAATAAATTGCTTATGGTTACCAAATAAGGAATTAATCATAAGACTTAAAATAATCTAGTTTATAGTTCAAGTGGGTATGCTTCCATCTAATACGGTAATTTAATGAGTGAAAAAATATCTCATAAATCACCTTGATTTTTTCAACCCACATCTTAGTGTGCTCATTATGATGTACACTCAAGGATATAAATGTTTAGATGATCCCTAGAAATTTAAAAAATAGTAAGTAAAAATTTGTTGTCTATGATTACAAAACAAGGTATCAATCATAAGACCTAAAATAGGATAATTTAAAGTTCAAGTATGTATATTTACAACTACTAAGGTGATTTTATCTTAACTTCTTTCACCTATATAATAAAAATCACCTATAGATATTATAATTTATCAAGACAACATTCAGGTAAGAGAGAATACTAAATTCTTAGTCCAATAGATGTTATAGATGTTTATACTATTTTTGTGATAGTTAAAATGATGATGAAAATAATGAGGATGGTAACATACTATATTTATTAGATTCATGGACACCTAAACATGTTTAACCTAATTTTGATGATATGATTGAGTTCTTTTACTTATATATAGTGTAACAATGATTAACTTTATATTATTTTTTAACCTTGTTTACCAAAACCATATGTTTGCACCTAGGTTATCTTTATTTTCATTTTACATAAATTTTAATTTTTTAATGCTTTCAATTTTTAATTATGTTTTAAATAACATGGGCAAGTGCTTTGGAGTTGTTTATTTCTTTGTTTTGGTAAAATCATGTTATTGGAAAGGAAAAAGGGGGCCTTTAGTGGATTATTTTCCCTAACAATAATAAATTTTGATTTTTACAAATTATTTAATATGACCAAACTCAAAAATATAAAATACTATAAGAATAAAAAATTTACTATTTAGAGTTTATATTATAAACTACTTATTTTCATTGATAATAGTCAAGTATTATTAGATAAAATAATTAAAAATTAAAGACGTAATCCTACTTTTATGAAAAATAATATATAGTCAATCATGTAAACTCATAGGTTTTTAATGTCATTTATTTTTTTCTAAAATAATTTGATGGAATTTTAGATAACCTTTAGTTTTAAGACTATATATAAATAAATTGAATACTATCAAGATAATAAAATTACCAATATTCAAAGATTTTGAAACAATAACTTATATTGATTCGTATTGAATGATTCAAATAATTATAAACTATGCACAAATAAGCCTTAGCTAAAAATTGGAGTTGACATACAAAATTTGAAACTCTAAAGAAAATAAAACTTGACCTACTCTTTTTAGCAATTGTTATTTATAGTATGTTTTGCATGCAAGCATGCACAACTCTTAAAATATCCAAAAATAAACTAGATACTAAATTAACCTATTAGACGAATATCAACTAATGTTCAATTCTAGTTACAAAAATATTCAATTTTTAAATTTATAAAAAAATTGAAAGTAATACTAAATTATAATTTCCAAAACTCAGATGGTCAGGTATGGCCTATGAAAAATATCGAAAAATGTCCTTAACTAGATTGGTATGAATATGGGCTAAAATAGAGATAGGGATCAAAAGTCACAGCCTCCAAAAGTTTTGCCTCTTTTTCTACAACATTCTACTCTATTTGAAAATAACTCACCTCTTGCAAGATACTATGATGTACTACTACAATTTTTTCTTATCAATCTTCATTATCTCTCATTCTATAATTCAAGTGTTTTTTTCCTATTGTAGTCCTTCTCACTGTACCAAATACCTATCATAACTTTCTTACCTTGTGTTTATTGTCTTCTTATCCAAAACATAGACTATATTTTATTTATTCTTCATTGGCACAGGTTGCTTGCAATCAACTTATTCATCTTCTTCACCTTCATCATATTCTCCATGGAAATCATATAAATTTGAAACATTAAATGCTAGAGATGTATCAAAATTCTATGGTAAACTCACCTCATAACCATTGTCATTTATTTTCATCAAAATTCTACATGGTCCAATTTTCTTGTACTTCAACTTTATATGTGCCTTTCATAAATCACTCTTTCCTCAAGTAAACCATTATTAAATCTCCTTATTTGAATATTTTTGAGCTTCTTCTAAAATCTAGTGCTACTTAAAAATTCTCATTATTTTCCTTAAATTTTCTTCGTGCTTCCTCTTTTAATTATTTTATATGTTCTGTAAATGCTTATGCATCATCACTAATGTGTTTTGTAATTAACAATTCTACCAAATCTAAAACACTCATAGGATTTCTCACATAAACAATATAAAATGCTAATTTCCTTATTGATCTATTCATTGAACTATTATATAAAAAATAATCTTGTGGTAAAGCCAAGTCCCATTGCTTGGGTTTCACTCCAACTATGATTATCAATAAATTTCCCAAGATCCTTTTTACAACTTCTATATGTCCATCCATTTATGGGTGTTATGCAATACTAAATTGTAGCTTAGCCCCCATCTTCCTCCATAAAGTCCTCCAAAAATGTCTATAAAATTTTGTGTCTCTATCTAATGTAATGGTCTTTAAAACACCATGAAACCTCATAATATTCCTAAAAAATAATTATGAAACTCTAGTGGAATCATTGGTTTTATGACATGTAATAAAATGAACCATCATAGAAAACCTGTCTAAAACAACAAAAAATAAATCAATACCTCTCTGTGTTTTTTGTAATCACAACACAAAATACATATTCAAATTTGTCTATGGTCCTCTTGGAATCGGTAATTGAATGTACAAGCCTATATTTTGTGCATGTCCTTTATCTATCTAACATATCCTTCATCTTGAAACATATCTTGTCACATATCTCTTCATTTTTGGCCAAAAATACTTCTCTTCCACCAAATCTATTGTCTTTATCTTACCAAAATGTCTATCCTAACCACCTTAATGGAATTATCTTATAATATTATCTCCTAGAGACCCAATTAGACTACATAAATGTATTACTTTTAAGAGATAACCATCATGGATAATATACTCATTATAAATATTACTTGTATGACCTCTAAATGGATCCATGCAGTGTTGATCTATCTTTATAAAATATGGACTAGTACCATATACTTCATTAATAAATTAAAATCCATCTACTTTACACACCATAGTAGTCATCAACCCTACTTTCCTGCTCAAAACATTAACTACCTAATTTGTCTCCCAACACAAAAATATAGTCCTTGATGAAAGACATCCACTATACATGCGTACTATCTAATTTATTTCAGTGTTCACATACTTCAAATCCTCATGATAAATAAATAGGATAAACTCCTTAGGCACCATGTAATGCTTCTAATCTCTTAATTTTTATACAATGACATAAAATTTAATATTAGACATAGAATAATTTCTTCTTACCTCATTTAATTTTTAACTAAAATATGCTATTGGCTTTGCTTCTTGACTTAATATATAACCAATTCCCACAAACAAGGAATCATAATCTACCTCAATCACTTTTTTAAAATCTTGTAATGTTAAAATATGATTTTCTTTAATTAACTTCTCCAACAACTCAACATTTTTTGTTGTTTCCCTTATACATGTAAATTCTTTTCCTCTCATATAATTTGTTATTCATGTAATAAGACCAATAAAATTCTTAATGAACCTTCTATAAAAAGTTACTAAAACAAGGAAACTTATTACCTTTGTGAGGATATTTTTTATAGGACACTTAGTATTTTACATTACTTTTAAGTCATCCATTATTACACCATTTTCTAAAACTACAAATCATAAAAATACCAAAATGTTCTACTTAAACTTACACTTCTTCAAATTCACATAGAGCTTGTATTTTGTTAAAAATTCTAATACCATTCTCAAATGATGTAAGTGTTCTTGTATAGTATTACTAAAGATTAAAATATCATCAAAATAAACCACCAC
>JARHVA010008382.1:272500-282500 GCA_037957365.1 Torreya grandis | reverse complement strand
GGAAATTAATGTCACATTAGTAACTCATACACACCCAACCATCTATTTATGCTAATTTCACTTATGATTCTGATTTTATTTAACCATTTTTGTAAATGAATATTAAATGATAGAGTACCCTAATTAACTAATCAGAAAGTTAATTTAAAAATAAGGCTAATTAAATAATTTAGATTCATAATATATTCTCATATAGTGTTGGATAATGAAAATTTACTAAATTTAGATAATATAGTGCTAAATAGTAATTTTAAATCTTAAATAGAAAGAAGAGATAATAATTATCTTTTCTTATTTATATGCAAGTAGATATGAGAAGTGTAGGTGTGTATATAGTCAAGATGATGCTCAACTTTGATTCATCATTTTATTGAAATTACCTCTCTATCAACATGGACACAACCATCAAAATAGGAAAACTAGCATTAATGATTATGTCCTAAAACCAACACCACTATCTAAAGTAAACTATACATCCTACTATTTGTCACTTTGCATGTTTTAAATGGGATAGTGTTTATAGGTTACAAATATTAAATTTTTTATTGAAACCCTAGATCCTCCAATTAGGACATACCACAATGCAAAACAAGGGTTAGTGGGCTCAAGTGAAATCTATCTAACCTAAAATTACAATAAGAGGGCCTTGGATAATGTAGTTCTCCCCCTTATATGGGTTTGTCAATGAATAATGGTGTACTATGCTATATACAAGTAAATGTAGTGATCTAGGTTAATGGGTTATTATCTGAATGATTAAAACTTGTAATTAGACTTATCGTATGACTATTTTTGGAATAGGGAAGAATAGGGAAGTAAATCTTAGTTTTGTA
This sequence comes from Torreya grandis, assembly GCA_037957365.1. Lineage (NCBI taxonomy): Eukaryota > Viridiplantae > Streptophyta > Pinopsida > Cupressales > Taxaceae > Torreya > Torreya grandis. Next base: position 281,667 of record JARHVA010008382.1, on the reverse strand, counting down.
GATGATTAGTGAGCTTGGTATCTACTTGTCTGGTAAATTATTAGATGAATAATGAGTGGGATTTATATTTTATTTATACCACACCCTTAAGAAAAATCATGGATGTTTAATTAAAAAACTCAATTGTCCCACACATATCAAAATATTTTCAAATTAGAATGTTTTAAGGGTATAAACACTACCATTGAATCTAGGATAATAGTGTCGAAGCTAGTGTCCAAGTCTAAATGTTATTGTCCTAGAGAATAGAGAAATGTTTAATATATATAACTAATAGTGAAGGATATATCAAGGTTTAAGCATATTATGGGCTAAAGGTGATATTTATAATAAGAATATTAGGTTCAAACCATAATACAAGCATTTAGGCACATTGATATGGAGATCACGAATCTTTCAATAGTAGGAAATTCAAGAACCAATGGATAAAGCCTTGAGTGATATTTTTAAGGTTGAAATTACCATGTTGAATTAAATAAATGTGTACTATGGTTTGTATACCACACCTTGCTTTTACTATAGTCATTTTCCAACTTTTTGCATGTGTATGACCTAATACCAAGAGAACTTTATATATGTAATTAGTTCATATAATATGTAAATGAATAATTGAAAGTACCTGAATGAAAGAGAGAAAATAAGGAGTACACCTATGTGTTCATAAAACAATGATTCCCCTTGGTACTTTACTTTAGTAAAAATTCTTCCTAGATGAAGAATTGGAAAGAAATCACCACTGCACATTATGTCTATGGAGATAATAATTGGATGTTGATCATGCCCATGATCTAGAGTAAGGATGAGTTGTGCAATGTTTATAAAGACAAATTAATCCCAATTTCACAACCCAAGTGTAAACATAATATTAAAAAAAATCCATCAAGTCTCGCCTGAGTAAAATCATGTAACCATATCAACCCATAATAATATAATTAGTAATAAATCCATCGATGCTATTGAATCTAAATCTCACTACTAAAGGGAGTGAACTACTCTAAGAGATAAAATCTCAATTGGTACATCTTGATAAGATTAGTGCATCTTGTTAAGGTCGATGCATGAATATTGATATATTTGAAAAAAGTATATATAATTTACTCCATTTTCATGACATATGCACATCAAATGTGTCTCAAGCTAATTATCTATCAGAATTTAACTTTTAATATGTAAATATTGTATAATGTCATAAATATTGAAAAACTATCCCAAATATGTGAAAATCATTTCCAAATACATAAAATTTTAACTCAATTATATATATGATTCATGAAAATTATATAAAATTATTCAAATTCTATCAATTATGTTTATTTGAACTCATGTCTCTATGACATGCCCCCTTCCACACCTTTTGGGGTGAAAAAATGCAACATGACAGTCACCTTATCTCAAAAGGATAGGATATCATGTTATATATGTATCAATCATGTAATAATGAATCATATGGTGGTATCATATCTAAGTATATGTATCATTAAGGATCATAGTATCTAATCATAACAAGCCCTAATATGAATTATATGAATCATGGAAATGTCTATAAGTAACAAGCACAAGCTCAACAAAAAATTAAACACACACATAAGATCACTCAATGTGATGATAAATAAATATAAGGATACTATAAAAAAAGAGGAACATTAAAATGGTGTACACTTAGAAGGGGATGACATGTTGAAATGTAGACACAAAAAAGAAATAATCAATAGTCAAGGCACTAGATCCAATAAACATGTAACATGTTTAAATGTTCCACAATCAAGATAAGGAAGAAAACAAGAATCAAAACTAGGTAATCCACATCATAATATGAATATTTTAAATAATAATCAACTAGAATAAGTATGTCATACTAGTCCTTGCATGCGTGTGTTAGAAAAATGCAATGAATAATAACATATCAAATACATTGTGTAAGATAGTAGCATGAAAATATGCATGTGTAAGTATTAGTATATAATCTCTACTTGATAGCATAAAGTGATCATAAAATAATATAAAATGTATCGATCATGACCAATAGAAGAAATATTAATAATACACATTATTTTTTGATTTATTTTTTAAAATTTGAAAGATCTAATCCAAGAAGTCATCATAGTCAAAAGGCATAGGACTACCTGGTGGCTTTTCAAATCATTTTCTTACCATCATTAGTTATAGTGAATTACTTAAAATTATTTAATGTTATCTTATAGTTGGCTACCTAAATCCATTGTTATTTGTTTATCACCATATACATCATGTTAGATAATAAACTCTTTACTCTTAAAGGGAAAAGTGAGGATCATTTTTTTATTATTCACTATCGCATTCATATCAACTAACCAATATTTAAAAAATGGTATCTCAAATGTTGCCCCTTCTCCAATACCCTTATGACCATATGGGCTAATTTGGGTCCACATGCGATGGGTAACATAATGTATCCAAGATATTTTTGAAAGCATGTATAATGGTGTGATTATTATATAGTATGTCAAAATTGTTGTAAAATTAAACCATGTAAATAGTGTTTAAATTATTGATATAAATCTTGAGATGCTCATAATAGTCTCAATTAGTAGTTTAAGTAATGGTTATATCCTATTGTCAAGGGTTCTTTTGAGTATGCCTCCTTGTAATTTAAACATTTGAATTAGTGATATATGTTTTTGTTCTTTCATAATCTATATATGCCCTTCATCTTTTTATTTATAAATTTTACTCTAAAATGCTTTATAATGATTTGTATCATGGCCTGGAATTCTTTGATAATTGAAATATTTTGATCCTTATGTATAGACTATCATGTTTTGTGAGGTGTGTTTAATAATTGGTAAATATATAATCTTATGCTCGAGTAACAGATAATGGATTGTTCACATAGCATGTCATGTTGTTGTGATCTATTAAATATTTTATCGTGACCTATGTCAAGATTACACATTACTCTAATGAGGTATTTTCATTTTATCCTTGTAAGGTTGACTTAAATATTTTAACCAATAGGGGTGAATTGTATTAAAAAAATCACATGTTCATATGCTATTTTTCCATTGCCTTTATCTAAATTTAGTTTTGTATCCTTTAGCGATGGATTCATATTATATGTACTAGGGAATGTATCTATGAATACATTATGTGATATATGCTTAAGTGGATCATAACCAAGTTTTCATAATTCTTCATATGTCATATCATGAGGATGATCATTAGTATCATAGTAATCTAAATAATTATAATCTTTATTCTCATAATTCACCAAAAAATCAAGATCAAATATTTGATTTTCTTGCTCTTTGTTTCCTTTTACACTGGAGTTTTTTCTATCTCATTATCCTTATGTTCAATATCCCACTCCATTTGTTTTTTTGTTAATAAGTATTAAAGTAAGGAACAACATAAAAATTTAAATAGAAATATATTCTAAAAATTAGATTGATTAAATAAATCAAACTCATAGTATATTCTAATATAGTGGTTAACTATAATTTTTTTATAAATATATAAATTAAAATTCCAAATAGTAACTTGAATGCTTAGATACAAAAAAAATATAATAATTACCACTTAATGATATGTAAGAAGATCTCATAAGTGTAGGTGTGGAAATAGTCAAGATGATGCTTAGCTGTGATTAGTCAAATTCTAAAAATTAGCTCTTTGTCACCCTAAACATTATTATCAAAATATGGACACTAACATCGATGCTTGTTCCCAAAATTGATGCCTTTTTTTGTAGTGAAGTAAAGGTAAATTTTTACAAGTTTCATTTGCATGTTATGGTTCTCTATAGCATTTTATATTGTCAACTAGGATAACATGCATAGGTTTTGGATATTATTTTTTTCAAAATCCTAGATCCTCTAGTTATGTCATGCGACCTTAAAAAACATGGCTTAGTGGTCTCAAGTGAAGCCAAGTTGACCTCAAAGAACCCTCATTTAGGGATAACTACATACATAACCATATAGACTTAATAAAACCTTAGACCAATATAGTTATCCCCTTATGTAGGATTGTGCATAAACCATGGTGTAATATGACATATACAAATGTATCTAGTGATCTAATTTGAAAAATGACAAGTGATGCTCATGGCATGATTTATGAATGTGTCCTACCTATAATAAGACTAGTCCTATCACTAATTTGTAATTAGGGAGTAAATAGTACACTATAACTTAGTTATGTATATGAGTTAGTGAGTTTCATAGGTGCTTAACTTGTAAATTACTAGATGAATAATGCATGAGATTTATTTTTGTATTTAAATCACACATTTCAAAAATAATATCATAGAGGGTTAATTAAGACAAGTGGAGCCATACATATCAAAAGATTTTGAAATTTAAGTTTTTGTAGGGTATGAACACTAGTGGTAAATCTAGAAAACTAGTATTGATGTTCTTTAGCTTTGAATAGTGTTATCCTATATAATATAAAAATGGTGAAGCCCTTTAGTTGATAATTAAGGATGCATATAAGGAGTGAAATATATTGTGGGATACAAGTGATTTAGGTAATCAAGATATTAGGGAGCAACAATAAAATAATTATTTAAGCATAATAAGATAGAGATATCAAGCATTTTCATAATGGGAAAGCCAATAATTTAAGGATATAGACTTGAGTGATTTTTTAAAGTGTGAAAGAGTGATTTATCATGTGAAATAGAGATTTAGTATCTACAATACCTGATAGAAAAAAAAATCCACTTATGACCAAGTAAAATATGAATAATCTTAAGAAATGTTTTCCATGATCACCCCAACTCAATTTTAATTCAAGCCAAAGTGGTGTAATTAGGGTAATGTAAGTCACATTGGTGACCCTTGAACACCTAGCTACCATTTTGACATTAATTGACCCTGTGGCCTATAGTAGATATGTGATTATGACTTATTTTAGCATGTTTTAGCAGCATTGGACTAATGATTGTTGATATTGGTTCTTTTTCAGATGGTTATGATACAAGACATCTTGGGTAGCCATTATGATACATTATATCGTAGTTGATGCTCACATTAGATTCATTTTGTATTGATATACATAATGCTTACACTAGATTCATTTTATGCTATTATATATACGTTGATTTCTCTTAGTTACATTATTATTATTTTATTGATTTGGAATGTCTCATTGATGGAGATTGACATTAGTTGCTCTTGCAGCTATTGGCTATGTTCACAGGGTATGCTCAGGGTCATGAACATTAGTATTGATTTTAGTCCCTTTACAACTATAGATGGTTATGCTTAATTTATTATTAATGCTTAATGATTTGTTCTAAATTCATTATGATTTATTATTATATGGACATCATTCAGGTATTATTGATGTCTTATTTGGTGAATGTAGGAACCATGCTATGATCTAGGTTTGATTGTTGCTTTAAACATCTTAGTTACACTCAAGGGATGATTAATTATTTGGAAGTCACTCTGATAAGAATAACATGTATGATATGGTATTGGGCCACTGTCATTTATATTTCTATCATGTTATTTTTTTTATTATTATTGGTCTCACCCTATTTTGAGCATGTATGTTTTATTCTTATTCTTTGTTGGGATTATTGGGTTTTAGCATCATTATTTTCACTTGATTGTCCTTGTGTGACTGAGGTCATTTTTCATGTTTTAGTTATCTTCTTTGGTTGTCATGGAAACTTAATTGTTAAGTCATGTAGAGTGGCTTGCATTTAAGATTGTTAATCTTTTGGCATGATTAAACCATTTCGATCTATGGACATGGAAACACCATCATGGACACTCCTTTGTGTAATTCATCATAATGACTTATTGATTTTTATAATTACAGGTCGATTTTAAGATTTCATATCTTACCATTATTATTATTATTATTATTATTATTATTATTATTATTATTATTATTATTATTATTATTATTATTATTATTATTATTATTATTATTTTTGATGACCATGTTGATAATTATCATTATTATTTTGAATCAGTTTATGGATTTTGTTTAGTGTATTATTTAATAATTTTTATTCATTAATTTTTATTTAATAATTTTGTTGTTTATTAGTCTATTAATTTTCTTAATTCATACTATTTAATAATTTTTTGGTTTATTATTTTAACTACTAATATTATTTCATCAGGGGGTGTTCTTGTTCGAGGATTGATTTATGGATTTTTGGCTAACCCTATTATTAATTTAATTTATTATTATATTAATCATTTTTTGGACTGAGGCACTAAGGATTTATGTTTATATTTATATTTATTTTTTGATTTGGATTATTAAAGAAGCTATTGGGGCATTGGCTCGTGCCCCTGTGGAGAAGGGAAGGACTTCAACCTATTTTTTGGAAGGAAGATATGGCTAGGTGGAAGGGATGGATGGCAGAGGAGTTGGGGTTATTTTAATGCCTGTGATGGAAAAAAAGTTAAAAGGAAGGAAAAATTGTTTTTGCCACCCACTGATATACAAAAGTTTCAAAATGATTTGTATGTTCAGGGTTTGTAACAAATAGTAAATGTATGAATGAGACTATGAAAACTCATGGAGATAGATTGTATGGTCTTTGTTTGAACATAACCTTGTTGAGATAAGGTGATCATAAATTTGAGATCCTTGGAACTGACCATGTTGTACTATATAATCTATATTTAATGTCGTTGAGGTGGCATCTAAACATCGGGTGATCTGATGGGAGTCATGGACCCTAGTGTTTCACCATCATTTGTGTTAATTTTTGTGATGTGAAAGTACCTTGGTATAATTATTAAAACACCTTAGTCACTCATGCATGACCTATTTTCATGTGTTTTTTCATCATATGTAAAATTGTTATGTATTTTGTAAATTATTACATTTCATTCATTATGTTAAATCATGTAATTTTTTTAATCTTTAGTATACTGTGAGCATGTATTTAACCTTGTGGGTTTCCACTTTATCTTCTTCATATTAACATTTTTGGGTGATATTTTTATATACATGATTGTATGTTGTTAATGGTTGAATGTGTGAAAGATGGAAAATTATTTGTGTAAAAGATCTCCCACTTCTGAAATCAATCATGTGAACCTTAGTTTGATCTATGTTTTTAAAAATTTTGTATGAGTATTTTGTGTACATGTCATGGAGTAAATGTGACTTCATGTTAAAAAAATTAGTATGCAGAAATGTGGCCATAATATACTCATGTGATGTGCTTCTCCCTCTTGAAACTAACTTCTATTGATTGAAATCTACCACGATAAAGTGTTGTGTTGTGTGGTGTAATCCCTTATCACTACTATAGTATTGAGTATTGGTGCTAGTATGAGGTTGACCATAGATAAGCACTAAATCCATAAATATTTTTATTGAGTATAGAATAGGAAGTGGAGTCTATCCTAGGATAAAAATCCAATTTTCCCCTCTGCATAAGTAGCCACCTAATTCATTTATTGTATACACCACGTATACCATAAGTTGAATGTAGAATCTTAGTTCATAATAGTAACTTTAAGGATATAGAGTTACTTTAACTACATCTTGAAGGTTGTGGTAAAATAAACCCTTGTGAAATTTTAATTGTTTAAACCTTTAGAAACACTAACTAGTCCTAAAATTTGGACAGTAATGCCAAATCAACAAGGTGGTACTTGTTGAAATCAATGCATGTGTTTGATTGAAGTTGCAAACATATTATCGTTCATGTATTATTTTGTTATACCTATTAGAGATAATATGTATGTTTTATTTTAGAAGCATAACTAGAATGCATGCTAGCTTTTTGCTCTAAAATAACAACCTAAAGACCTGATCAGATAATGTTTAAAATTCTATGTACCCGCTTGACTCTTGGATAGAGTGATGAAAGTTTGTTAATGCCGTCAGATGGCTGATTTTGTATGGTGAGATTAGTATCCTTTGACCATTGTGTGAGCTCACATGTGTTGGAGAACATGTTATAAGACTTTGGGTTGCATGTGATGCCTCATATGGCTTCTCTAGTGTTTAGTCTGGTTGGCATGGGATGCTTCACTAACAACTACATAATTGGTGATGTAGGTGGTAATAATAATACTATGGATTACTACCTTTGAATAAAAACAATATGTAATGAATGTTATTAAGGTTATGCATATGGAATAATGTTTTTAATGGAATATTTCCACTCTTAATTGAGATTCTAGTGGAAATCCATTGGGATTAGATGATTTTATGATTGTTAACCTCATTTTGTAGGTTTTTATGTGTTGACACAAGTGATTATGACACCAATTAAGTTTTATATTCAGATTGCTAATCTTTTTAGAAAATCAAATTATGACTTATTATTATATGGTTATATTTTCCTACTTGAGAGTGTCGTTAGCAACCTTATTGGGAAATGTATTAAAGTAAGTATTAGCTGTTGTGTTTTGGGACACTGTATGCTCATGATGTTTAATTAACCACACCATATATGGCTGGAATAATTTGATAAAAGTAGTGTTATATTGAAATTATCTTTTGTAACCATGGGATTTTGTAGTTTAGGAATGGAATTTTAGTTCATTAAAACTAGTTGTAACTAGTTTTAGTAAATTCTAATGTTATTGATGACCTTTTATGGTATAAGATTGGAAAAGTATCAAACAAGTTGGGATTTTTGGGTGGAATATTATGCTATAATTATGTGATATAAGTGTTATTCTACTATATAAATACCATAAGGGATAAATGAAGGTAGGAAGGAGGCCATTACTTGGCCTAATTTAATGAAAAAATGTGGCTATCCTAATGGTGGAAATTAAGAATTCTGACAAGATGAGGCTAAGGCATTTCCACCCTGCAATGGATGGAGAGGTTGTGAAACAATTTTGATTGGTTTAGTTGGACATTTTTAGAGAATATTTTTCTTAACTATTGATAGTCATCATGATGGATCCTCTTTAAGGAGGGGAGGATGTCATGAACTGACCTTGTGGCCTAGTGTAGATATTTGATTATAGCTTTTTTTAGCATGTTTTGATAGCACTAGACTCATGATTATTGATGTTGGTCAATTTTCAAATGGTTATGATATGAGATACCTTAGGTGGCCATTGTGATACATTATATCATAGTTGATGCTTGCATTGGATTCATTTTATCTTGATATACATATTGCTTAGATTGGATTCATTTTATCCTTGTGTGTGTGTGTGTGTGTGTGTGTGTGTGTGTGT
>JARHVA010008382.1:257500-267500 GCA_037957365.1 Torreya grandis | reverse complement strand
GCACTTGGACATGCATATAGTGGCATGGTTCTTTATTGTGTCAGTTGGTACATGGTTCTTGGTTGATGTGTTATATTTTAGTTGGCTTCCTCTTTATATGTCATGATTTTACCCTCTCATAATATGTAGTCTCATACCATTGAGATGCTAGAAAAGTGTAGTATCTGATATGATGTTATTATTGGTAGATGTATTCTTGTATAATTAACCAGTTATATTTATTTAGTTGATATGTATATATGTTGGGTTTTAAGTATTATAATGCAAAAGGTAGTTTTAAATTCAATTTTTAATATGTCATGCTTGATCTTTTTATGTTACCAAAAATAAATTGTGCTAACATAGTGATTCACTTATAGATGTGAAATATGCATGATTTTTAAGAAGTTCAAATTTAGATAGTAGATATATTTAGTATTTTCCATTATTTTCCTACACTTGTATATTTACTTGTTATGGAGGAAATGATGTATGTTCAGACTTTTAATTGGGTTTTATAGTTATTAGATTTTGATCCCTTTACCTTCAACAATAACCTTGTTGTACTAAGCTTAATTGTCGTTAGCTACTAGTCAGGCTTATTTTGTGGATATTTATTAATATGAAATTTATTGGTTATGGTATACAACTAGAAATTATTATGAATGTGATTTATTTATAATTTTATCATTGTTATTAAATACATGACCCTTAGCACATTTATAACCTTGGATAAAAATAAGTTGTTACATTTAAATTATACAAATAGTTCCTTGGTGACTCAAAGCAATATGTTTTCATTATTATCTTATGGAAATTATTTGTTGTAGTACCATTTTATGTGAGATTAATTCTATTACTTAAGTAATGAAATAAAGTTATATTAAAGATCTTCTTATATGAGTCTATATTTTGGATTATGGGAAACACCTGTAAGGATGTTATAGTGATTTAGATATATGGTATGTTTTGAAACATTTATATTCTCAACCATTCCTAGTTTAACCCCTGATTAATGAAAAGTTGGATTTATTTTCATTAATGCTTTCATGAGAATAGAAAATCATTGGTTATAGTGTATATGCATGCTTAAAATTTATAATCATACCTTATCAATAAACTTCTTCATAAACCTTGTGTTGTGATTATTAAAAGATGAATAATCCTTGTGATTGGTAAATAATCCAACAATGAGGATGAGAATTTAGTGATCTCTATAAACATTAATGTTTAAACGTAGATATATGATTAAATAATAAACCTTTGTTATGAGCTATCAAGCTATGATATTTCCCTTTGGTCACTCATGCTAATGCTTTATATTACTTAAGTATTGTATTCTTGCATGGACTTACACCTATTAATTGAATGGCATGATAGCCTATATTTTATCCAATGACATGACATTATAACCAAAGGATAATGTAAGAGGTATATTGATTCAATAGCCCCTTGTCTGGCCTATGAGATGGTATTCATGTGTAGTGAGAAGTAATTAGTTTTCTAATGCCATCTGTATACTTATTCAATAGGAGGATTACATGTGTGATTTCATTTTCCTTGAGATAATAATATTGTAACTCATATAATTTGATAAGAAAAACTCTCCTAATACGGAGTTATATCTTATGAGTGACGTTTGTCAAATAAGGGAATGAAGGTGAAATGTTCCCTAAGTAACTTTGCATCATGGTACAATGATCTAATATAGGTGTCATAAGGACTGATCCTTTTCTTAGGTGGATTCCAAAAGTCTATGGTAACTCAATATCCATGTCATGTTTACTTTAACAATGGATTAGAGAACTCCACTTTATGATCTCATGATGTGATTAGACTTGCCTAAGTAAGTTAGTGACGATGGATTCCCTTGTTTGATCATTCATACCCCCATGCTTAACTATTACACTTCTCTTATATCTTATTTACTTATATATAAAATGAATAATCAGATATTTGATTAACACCTTACTTAAGGTCCTTAAATTTATGTGATGGAATAAATGGGATGATGGTTATTGGTTATAGTAATTTATGTATTGATTACTGAAATGTATTATGTTACATTAAATTTATGTTGTGGGCTATAAACATTATTCCATTGTGTACTCTAAAAAGTAATTCCAAATTCTTTTTGGGGTTGTTTCATTTAATATCATAGATTATACTTTATGGGTTTTGATTGGGTTTTGGGCATATTATACTAATTTTAGCATATACTTGAAAAGATGGTGGAGATTTATTGTGATTATGGTTTGGGTAAGGATTCCCTACCAAATGTTTTGTGGAGCTCATCCAACTAATCAACCTCCTCCAAAAAAGATTCTTTATCCAGTTTGTTGTCTATGGGGGTGGTATAAGGGAATATATTAGTATTTATTCAAGTTATATTTATTATGATTTCAATTTTCATATTGATTAGTCGTGTGATCACATATATCTATGTTGATATTTCCTATTGTGTCCATTTATGTTCTTTATACTTCTATTTACAATCATATTCTTTTTATATCTATTTTGACTTCAGTGTTATTTAATGTGTCATTATCTTTTTGATTTAGTTACTTTACTTTATTTAATTTTAGTGTGTTGGATATGTTGATTATAGATACATTTACAAAAGGTTGTGTTTGCATAATATACTTTTGGGTAGGTATAAATAAACATAGTGTAGATGTGCATATCCTTGTGGAGGCTCATTTATAATGGATGGATGAATAATGTTGTGTGGATATGCCACCCTAGTTGAGATTGATTTGGAACATTGTATGATTGAGTGCATACTAAACCATGGTTGGGATTATATAACTTGTGTGGAAAAAATATGTTTCCTATATACTTGAGAAGGATATGATATTACCTTTATAAAGGCATTTAGCCTCTTAGGTGAATTAAATAGTACTTTTTTATGCTAGCCTAAAGTGAGAGAAATTCTTGCATTATGGGATGTATGTGTGTGCAAAAATTAGTAAATTTATGAAATGACTTTATGATGTTTACCCTTAGTCTTGATTGGGTCAATTCTTCCTGAAGCAAGTTGTATCGGGGTAGGCATCATCTGTTAAGTGTTGAATTGAATGGGCATGTTGATGGGAGACTGGGGATAACTGCTTTGCCATTAGAATTGAGGAAATGATGTTTGGTATTTATTGACTGAATTGTATGAGAAAGTCATCAGTAGATGCTTTAAACATTATGACCTCAGAAAGACTGAGGGTTAGGCTTAAAATTAAAGGGCTAAATAGGGTGTGACTGTCTAATTTAATTGGGTAAATTAGTAAGGCTTGAGATATTTTCTTTTGAAGGAGTATCTTGAGAAAATAAGATATTGATATTGTTTATGCATTTGGCCTATTTTGAGTTAATTAGAGAAGCATGTAGCTTCATAACTCTAAAAATATGAAAGTCAATATATGTGTGGAATGTTTATTTTGATCATGTTTTACATCTATGATGTTTCCTTGATCATGGATATGTTTTGTATCTATGATGGTTATTTTGATCATAGATAAGTTGATTTACATGAGGCTGTGATGATAACCATGGATACATTTTACATCCATGAGGATGTTTAAATTGATCCTATATGAATTATGCATATATGAGGAAACCTAATTAGAGATTAGCTATGTTTTGACACCCATGGGAATGTCTATTATGATATTGGATATGTCCTACATCTATAAGGATGTTTATTGTGAAGTTTGACTGGAATTGATGAAGTAAAATGTTGCTAAAACATATATGGATATGATATTTTTTGTTTATTTTATCCAAAAAAGGACCATGACACACATAAAATCAGAAAAAGGTATCATTGAGTGTGTGATATAACATCTACAAGTTATCTAATGAAAATTATGATAACCCAATCATGACACTTCAGCATGGATTTGAAATGAGCTATGGTTATTTTCAAAAATGTTTAAAATAACATCCACATTTTTTATAATCCCAATTGAATATGGTGTTTATTTGTGACTTTTAGCCTATATGGAACATATTCGCAAGTAAAATTAGCAGAAATGTGTTTTTAGGTGTGTATTTACCACCAATGTGAATAAATTTTTCCTAATCAAATCACGTTGTCTTGAATTCTAATTTATTTTGGATGATAAAGTATAAATATGCCAAAATATTTTTGCATTCTCCATGGTCACAAGTTGATATGTTGTTTTTGTGTTACTTTTGGGCTATAATCTCCATAATGTTAGAAACAAATCCAAAAGGTTAAAAAATATAAACAATAATTATATGATTTTAAAGGCTATATATTAGTTTCAAAAGTTATACTATCATAACCTTAGATTCAATATTAAAATACTAAAAATGACTAAGATATAACTAGATCATGTTTTGAAAAAAGTTATAAACAATATCTCATGGAGTTGTGTGACCGATTTCAAAAGATGCAGAGTTTCATTAATTTATTGTATTTATTAAAATAAATTCAAAATATAAGTAATATATAATTAACACATATTTTTATAAATATAAAACCTACCTTTCAATTCATCTACTTGAAATCCAAGCCATGTCTTACAAATTACAAATCAACAATACTTTTTATGCAATTTAGTGAATATAAATTTTAGTACATGTGTGCTTTGAGTTCAGTTATTACCTATCTTACATAATTAAATACCATATGTGATTTTACAAACCTTGTACATTTTTACATCAAAATCATTTTTTTCAAAAAAAAAGTCCACTTTTTGGCTCCCAACTTCCTGCACTTACCCTTGTGGTTATGGATTTTTGGAACCCTTATTATTTTGTATCCTTGTTCATTTTTTTTCAAACATAGACCCTCTATTGTTTTCATGTTCTAATAATTTTAATTTTATTTGAATAGTATATTTTTAAAATTGAATTTCCCTTACTCCTTATTCACCTTCATGTTTTTGTTGTAATATATCCTAGCTTCTTTCCTAAATTCATTCAATTTTACATGTGTTATGTGTTTATGATTTTTTATATTTTTTCTAATGGTTACTTATTATTTTGAATATTAATCAATATCCTAATATTACCCTTTTCCTTGCTTTGGCATCTTATTTTTCTTTGCACCTTTTCATTTGGTTGATGTGTGTCATCTTAAAATGCAATCCAACTTTCCACTTGGTGAAAACCATTACATATTGATTATGAATACATAAAAAATAATATACCTTTGATGGAATTTTTAGGTTAAATAATATCACCATTTCTTTTATATTCTTGATTTTTCATTTTGTCTTCCTTTCTGAAAAAATTGTTTGATTTTTTTTCTTTTTTTTTACTACTTCATGTATTATATAATTTGTTTTCCTTTATCATTGAATGTAACACGGGTATGAATTTTGGCATATTATTTTTATCTACCTATTGGTAGGGTTTATATTTCATAAGTACATGATAATAATTCTATTATTTAAATAGAAACATGATATAAAAGTATACTCATATTTTTATGGATTCATGTTTTGTAGGTGTCACCGTTCATGCCCACTATAAGGGAATATCTATGTGTGTGTGTGTGTGTGTGTGTGTGTATATATATATATATATAATATATATACATACATACATACATATATATTATACATACATATATACATATATATATATATATATATATATATATACATATATGTATATACATATACATATATATATATACATATATATATATATACATATATATATATATATATACATATATATATATATATATATATACATATATATATATATATATACATATATATATATACATGTATATATATATATATATATATATGTATATATGTATATGTATATATCTATATGTATATATATATATGTATATATATATATATATATATATATATATATATATGTATATGTATATGTATATGTATATGTATATATCTATATGTATATGTATATATGTATATGTATATATATATGTATATGTATATATATATATATATATATATATGTATATGTATATATATATGTATATGTATATATATATATATATATATCTATATATGTATATATATATGTATATATATGTGTGTGTGTGTGTGTGTGTGTGTGTGTGTGTGTGTGTGTGTGTGTGTGTGTGTGTGTGTGTGTAATTTAGGTTAAAAGGGGGATTTTTTTTATCTAATGTTCACAAAACTTATAATTACATCAAAGTAGAGATGAAGTAGAGCTAGAGATAGCCCAAAAAAGAGGATCAAATAGATACAAAATAAAGAGACCTAAAGAATAGCTTAAAAAGCACTCTCAAATAACTAGACAACAAAGATTAATCCATACATCCATAAATGTCTTCCCAGTATGCCTTCATGTTTCTAATATTGGAGTAAATTTTCATGATAATACTTTTGTATTCAATGTAGTCTATCTCTTTGCTACTTTGGCCCTTTATCTTTTTTCCTTTACCTGTGTAAATGGGGTCAAATAATTGTTTGAGGTGAGATTGAATGTTTCCCAAATTTTGTAAACCTTCATTATATAAAGATTGACTCCCATTAATAATGAAATTAAGTTTATTTTGAAGATTCTCATTTGCATGCTTAAAAAGATCTACCCCAAACCCTAGTCTTTGAATCTATACATCTTCCTCTTTGACAATGTAGGGTTTGGATAATTTTTCTTTTTCCTATTGACTTATGTTCATCTCAATTTTGAGACTCAATATTTCCATCATGAACTACCTCATGAGATCCTTTTGTAGGTTCAGTTCTTTATTCACCTCATCATTATTCTCCCTACTTTTCTGTGCATTCATAATTTGATTGATCTCTTTGTTTTTATCCTTTTTAATCTACTCAGTCTCCTATTTTTCTCTATTATTTATTTGATTATTTTCCTTGTACGTGTTAACCCATGTTTGAGTATTACTCTTAGTTTTAGTGATGTCCTTCATGATGTTCTATTCTTCCCTCTCTTCATTATCACTATCCACAACAATAAATTTTGTTGCCCTCTTATTCTGAGGAGGGGTCTGTTGATTTTTGAAACCCTTTATTTTAGATATGTCTTTGTCAACATTGGTGCATTTGGAAACTCCTATGATATGATTTTTTATTACCTCCTATTATTTTTTGCTCTTTTTTCCTTTCATATCATTTTATTTATATATATCTTTCATCTCACCACCAACATCCCTACTTGGACTATTCAAGTATTTGATCATGATTTTATTTATCTTTCTCAAGTACACAGGGCCTTATTTAGTTTTTTCTTCCTTTTTATTGGAAAGACCCATCATTATTTGATTCACGCCCTTTAAATACTTGTAGATGATGAATATTACTCCCTCATGTCTTGGGGTTGTATAATTCCCATTTTTTTAAATTTTTGGATGGAATTTTCCATTGACTTTGGAAAGAAAAATGGAAAGTTGAAAGGTATTCCATGCCTAATGTAGTTTAACATTCTAAACATGAACCACTTGACTACATTGTACTAACCCTCTAAAGTAACATATTAGATAAGATGAAATGCTATACCAACATTTGGTTTGGGTAAGGATTCCCTATCAAATTTGTTGTGGAGTTGATCCAACCGATCACCCTCCTCCAAAAAAGCTTCTTTATCCAGTTTGTTGTCTATGGGGATGGTATAATGGAATATATTAGTATTTATTCAAGTTATATTTAAATGATTTCCATTTTCATACTGATTAGTCATGTGATCACATATATCTATGTTGATATTTCCTATTGTGTCCCTTTATGTTCTTTATACTTATATTTACAATCACATTCTTTTTGTATCTATTTTGACTTCAATGTTATGTAATGTGTCATTATCTTCTTGATTTAGTTCCTTTACTTTATTTAATTTTAGTGTGTTGGATATGTTTTATTATGATTATGGATACACTTTCAAAAGGTTGTGTTTGCATAATATACTTTTATAGCTATAAATAAACATAGTGTAGATGTGCATATTCTTGTGGAGGCTCATTTTATATGGATGGATGAATAATGTTGTATGGATATGCCACCCTAGTTGAGATTGATTTGGAAAATTGTATGATTGAGTGCATACTAAATGATGGTTGGGATTATATACCTTGTATGGAAAAAATATGTTTCCTATATACTTGAGATGGATATGATATTACCTTTATAAAGGCATTATACCCTCTTAGGTGCATTAAATAGTATTTTTTAAGCAAGCCTAAAGTGAGATTAATTATTGCATTATGGGATGTATGTGTGTACAAAAATTAGTAAATTTTTAAATGAATTTATGATGTTTACCCTTAGTCTCGTTGGATCAATTCTTCCTGAAGCTAGTTGCAACAAAGATTAATCCATACATCCATAAATGTCTTCCCAATATGCCTATGGGCATGTTTCTAAGATTGAAGTAAATTTTCGTGATAACTACTTTTCTATTAGAATTGTAGTGTATCTCTTTGCTACTTTGGCCTATTTATCTTTTTGACTTGTACCTGTGTAAATGGGGTCATCAGTAGATTCTTTGAGGTGAGATTGAATGTTTCCCATATTTTGTAAGACCTTCAGGGTTACGCTTAAAGATTGACTCCCACTAATAATGAAATGTGAGTATCTATTTTGAAGATTGGGTCAGTTGCATGATTAAGGAGATCTACCCCAAACCCCAATCTTTGAATCTTGTACAGGAGTCCTCTTGAGTCAATCTAGGGTATTGGATACTGTTTATGCATTTGGCCTATTTTGAGTTATGTTAGAGAAGCAATTTTGAGACTTCAATGATTTCCATCATGAACTACCTCATGAGAGCCTTTATGTAGTGTGCAGTTCTTTATTCCCCTCATCATGTATTCTCCCTACTTTTTTGTTGCATTCATAATTTGATTGATCTCTTTGTTTTTATCCTTTTTAATCTGCTTAGTCTCCTCTTTTTCTCTATTATTTATTTGATTATTTTCCTGAGGCTATGATGTTAACCCATGTCTGTGTATTACTCTTAGTTTTAGTGATGTCCTTCTTGACGTTCTATTGATTCCCTCTCTTCATTACGCATCTATCCACAACAATAAATTTTTTTGCCCTCTTATTGTGAGGAGGGGTCTAGTTGATGTTTTGAAACCCTTTATTTTACACGTCTATTGTCAACATTGGATGCATTTGGAATACATCCTATGAGGATGATTTATTGTGAAGATTGACCTCCTATTATTTGTTGAAGTAAAATTTTGCCAAAATTCATATCATTTGTGCATTTACGCACGCGCGTGCTTTCGCATCTCACACACACACACATCCCTACTTGGACTATTCAGTATTTGACATATGATTTTATTTATCTAATTCTCAAGTACACAAGCCCTCGATTGGAGTTTTGAATCTTCCTTTATTTTTTGGAAAGATCCATCATTATTTGATTCATGCCCTCTTAAATACTTGTAGATGAATGTATATATGTACTCCCTATGTCTCAGGGTGTGTAAACATTCACACATTTTTTTACAGATTTTTGGATGGACATACATCCATTGACTTTGGAAAGAAATACATGGAAAGTACGATATAGGTATATCCATGCCTATATGTAGTTTAACATTCTAAACATGATACCACTATGATATACATATGTACTATATACCTCTATATAGTATACATATTAGATATAGATGATAATGCTATATCATACATATTGGTATATGGGATAAGGATATCCCTGTCATATATATTGTTATGGAGTGTGATCCAACCGATCACCCTCCTCCAAAAAAGCTTCTTATATCCAGTATTCATTGTATATGAGAGGGTAAGCTATTGGATGCCAATATATTAGTATTTATTCAAGTTATATCCGTTCATATGATTTCCATTTTCATACTGATTAGTTTATAAACATGTGTGTACATGTGTGTGTGTGTGTCCCTTTATGTGTCTGTGTATACTGTCTATGTGTACAATCACATGTCTGTGTGTGTGTATCTATGTGTGTGACTGTCCGTGTGTATGTAATGTGTACATACATACATAAATACTTGATTTAGATCCTTTACTTTATTTACATATATATAGTGTGTATGGATATG
>JARHVA010008382.1:247500-250000 GCA_037957365.1 Torreya grandis | reverse complement strand
AAATCCTAGATTTTTATTATAATAAATTTATATATATTTTGTATTATATCAAAACATAAAATAATTAATCTCATCAAAATATCCTTTGGAATTTTCACTTATAAAAGTGTTATGTTAGCCTTTCATTAAGAAAAAACTATGATAAATTTTAATAATATTTTTATACTATTACTTATCTTGCATGTTGGAATTGGAAATTGGAAATTGGAAATAATAGTGAAATGTTTTGTATTTCACCATGACCAAATATCAAGTGTAAGAATGCTTGAAATAGAGTCTCAACGAGATATTTTTTCAATGTAAAATAGCATCAAGTTGCTAAGAATAAAAAATAAAACATTTTTACATTGATGAATTCAAAATAATTTTGGATTGAAAACATAAAAATCAATAGTTTATTCCTTTATTTTATATTTCTCATGTATTGTACCATTCATAAGGATATTTATATCAAGAAAATCTTGCTTTTTATTGAGTTATATAAGTCTAGAATAGAATGGCTCTTATATAACTCCATAAGTGTGGACAATCAAACATTGGACATGTTTGGTACATGATAATTTTCATTTGCACCCAATAATATTTTATTACAAGAATGATTTAGTCAGAATATTATCAACAAAAATATCTATTCACACAAGGTTATAAATTAAGGAACTTGGATGGTATTCATGGTATAGAATCCCTTCTAGAGGAAAATACTGATTCAAAATAGAAAATAATATGTATCAACACTAGAAAAACATAGAAAATAGAAGAACACTATAACAAATGTATTAATCAAATTATTAAACTTGGCATATGCCACCACCAAAAAAAAAGGAGTGGAAGATAATACATAGGTGAAGGAAAATACCAAGCATAAGACTCATCTCCTTAAGGTTTCAGAGCTATCCAATCATTTATTAAGTTTGGACCATCCAAATAAATGGTAATGCCACACCAAGGAGAAGGCTAGACAATACTTCTAATAGGGAAGGTACATGATGTTTATCCCCATCTAGAAGGAATAAACATTATTTATAATGTGATGGTAATAAATCCATCCCCTCATTAAGGGAAGAGGTGGAGAATTTGATGCATCTACAAGAATGAATCTTCAATATTTACATGATTAAGGTGGTGAGCCTTGTGGTTGATAATGTATGGTTATGAGGAACATAGAAGAGGGAACACTCTCATAGAGGTAAATAATATTTTAAAAATGCATAACTTACATGGCAAATTTAATTACTTAGGCTTAAATTTTCATGCAAGAAAAAAATAAAACACAAACCTTGTCATTAATAAATAAATGATAAGATGATCAATCAATGTTAAATATAAAAAAGTTTTTAAATCTTTCCATAATTTAATTTTAATAATATATGTAATAAAATTCCATAAAAATTCCATATATGTCATCCAATTACCATAGTCCTAAATGAGGGCTAAATGACAAGAGAAATGCTCAGGAGGATAGGGGTAATAGAGACTCTATATCAACTTCCAAGTGTAATGGGATTTGGAGTTTGTCTAAGAACAACCCACGAAGGACTCAATTTTTGAGAAGGGAGGAGACTTGGTTTGTGAAATTCCATAGTGATAAAGAAACTCCTTAAGTGAAAGGACATCATAAATTAGACACCAAAGGAAATACATAAGATTTAGCTCAAGATCGGCCTTCTAAATTTGGTTTAGTTAGGCAAGCCAAGTCCTGGGTAAGGAATTAAGTTTCCATCACCTAATGATCTTACTAAGAGCTAAAAAATGGATTATCAATGAATGAAGGAGGCTTGTAGAATGGTTATTTAAATGAGTATCCCAAATCAACCTCCAATATTTCAACCATGAGCATGGAGGCTATACACCTAATTTGTGGAACATGACATCTAGCCTTAACCATTAAATGCTGAGAAAAATTGATAATTTAGAACTAATTAACTCAAATTTATATTTTAGAGATGGATAAGAGGCCTAGTCACAATAAGTGATTTTTCAAAAAGTCTTTAGATAAATGTCAACTTGAAATTTCAGTTGACATGTAAATCTAAAAATAAAAAATTAAAAGTGAAAACAAAATAAACTACCTTGAGTTAACTACCCCTAATATAAATATCAACATGATTTTAATAATATATTTTACATGAATGTTTAAATGGGCATAAAATTTTAAACATATCCTATAAATATTTTTAATCCCAAAATAAATATTAGGTAATTTAGGGTTAAATAGGTAGAGATAAAATAGTACACACAGGTGATAAATTGTCTCTATAACATGATAATTAATTTGAAAAGTAAGATAAACATATACATAATTTATTATGCTGAGAAATGATAAAAATAGAATGTGTAGCTATGCAAGATATTTCAATGACAATGAAAATGAGATACTTAGTTGGTTATGATGCTAATACAAATCTAGATATAAAACATAAAGGAATAAAATTGGAAGAGGACTCTAGATCAGTTGACATATTATGGATTAAGCACTTTGGTGACCTTAGACACTTAAGTA
>JARHVA010008382.1:220000-242500 GCA_037957365.1 Torreya grandis | reverse complement strand
CTTAGCTCTATTTGCAGCTTTTTCATTATCCATAATACCTACAAATTCTGAGTATAGGGCATTACACAAAGCAACTACTGGCTCAACATCCCTAACAATATTATCCTGAAATGCTTGACCACAAGCATCACACCATTATTTAATATTACCAATAAAACCATTGGAAATTTGCTAAGTAACATTAACAGGATCTTTCTTGAGACCAAAAATTTGAACATTAGCCCAAGAGTTCATAGCTTGTATCATTTCCTTTCTTCTCGCTAGAGATTCACAATTGAACTTCCAGAAAAATGGCTAAAGGTTTAATGGTCTGATCTGGGAATCTAAAGGAGGTCTAGAAGTAGACGACTTTCCCATTTCAAAAATCCTTTCCTTTTCTAACTCTTCTACTTTTGCCATTCCAATCTGAAATATTTTATTAGCTACATTATTGCTTTTTGATTTTTTTTTCTTTAATCTTCTTCATTTCTTCTTTCTGATGTTTTTCCACATTTTTCCAAGTTTGTCTATTATAGGCAACATCGGATAAGGAGAAAATATCCATAGAGGAAGAGGATTGTTTAGAGACCTTATGATGTATCTCAGGGATTAAGGCAACAGTTTGATTTTGATTAATTATTTCCCTAGAAAGACTGTCAATATTGGAAATAGTTTCTCTAGCTTTTTCTTCGAATTTTTGATCCACAGAAGAAACACGAGAACTTATATCAGACTGTTCTTGTATTGCATCTGCGTTTTGAACTTTTATCTCATCAAGTCTAGGAATAGTTTCAGATTTTAAGTTATCAATCTTTTTGATAGCTTTAGACTGTTGTTGCTTAAGTATCACATATTCAGTATCAATCTTCTTAATGATCTGATTTTGTCTAGATTTCTCATTACTATCTAACACTGTAATAGCTTTAGAGAGATCACCCTTCTTGTAGAATTCTATTCCTTTCAACATGTTAGATATCTGATCTAGACTAGACTGGATATTGGTAATCTTTGTATTCAAGCATTTAGTTGCAACATTATTCCAATTGAGAAGCTTGACTTCACTAGACTGATCAAGACTTTTGTTAGAAGTTCTCAAATAATACATTTGAGATCTCATTTTCCCATCAGGGGAATACTAATTGAAATCAGACAGCTTTGGAAATCCTTTCTCACTGTAGGATTCATCTCCTAAAGGAGTTTTCCAAGTATGATATTCATTGGGATGAATTTTCAATTTCAGAATCTGAAGATGAGAAAATCAATATGAATTATCATGAAATTAGTTCTAGTTCTGAATCTTCAGAATATGATTCGAATAGTGGTTTTTAGATTCATATGCTCAAAGCTCAATTTTTTGATAGTTTTAGTTTGTCACAACAAATTTAATATTTAAAGCAAAAATATGATAGTACCCCTATATATATGATTTCTGAAAGAAAATTCTTACAACAATAAATTGCTAACACTGAACACCAGTATGTGTTACATATTTCTCAACAGCACTAGCAAAAGTACATCATATGATCTATAATTTAGACCCTCATATTTGTAAATATAATTTATCTTTAGTAAAAGACTTCTTTTCCCATTGAAGGAAATATCCTTGCATAAATAATATAAGTCATTTACCCATTTATAAATTGACGTGTATAGATATGTTTACTTCATAATTACTCATTCAAAGGAACCTAAAGATATCTCCCTCTAAATACAAAAAATATTATCCCACAGAAAGGAAGGAGATAAATTACCTAAGGAGCATTATAAAAAAAATGTGGTATTCATAATATTTATATGACTAGTTTACAAATGTTACTTAACATGGAGTCAATCTAAGTTTTATGAAAATGTGCCCATGGTCATGATTACGAACAGACCCTATAATTAGTCATCAATCATCATCACAAAACTCATAATCACCCTGAGGTGAATATGAAGAATTATTTCCACTATGATCCATATCTTCAATGTCGGTATGATCCATATACATAGTAGAAGGAATCCTTAGAATATGTCCTATTAGTGTTGGTGGAAAGATAGGTTGATGGGAAATTGTGACCCATCACCAAAGTCCTACCAAAGGAACAACAATTCTATGCATACCATGATCATTCCTTTGCTGGTTGAAGACTGAATGGAGTTCAAATTTAACCTGAAATGGAATTCTTAAAGCAATAAAAATATTCCTTACCTACCTAGGAGGTATTCTTCCAGTAGGATCTTCTAAAGCTTTCATTGGTAGAATATAATCCAAAAATTCAAACAAGTAATCTGGAATTTCTCCAGATTCCCAAAAAATTTCATCACCTGGATTATAACTGGGCCAAAAAGTAGACTAGTGAAATAAGAACACTGTTCCTTGCCTTCAAACCAACTGGATAAAGGGATTATGAATACATGTATAATCACTATTATCACCTTCTCGATAGAGAATTATTGTGGAACATGTATTAGATTCATCTGGCTCTGTAAAATATGAAGTCCAAACCAAATTCTTATCATTCATAAGATTCGCTGCTTCATAGGATTTTGCTTTAAGAAGAGTGACTTCATTTCTGAGCTAATTTGAGATTAAAGGAATACTCCTCCATATATGACTGTGAAATTCATCATGTAATTCAATGGTTACAATCATAATTTTATTATCTGATTCTGGATGAAATTCCCTGGTCATGAAATTTGTAAGAGAATTATGTTTACCATAAATATGTTCAACTGAAAAATCAAAATTAGATAACTATGTAGCCCATCGAACCAATCTACTGATTGATCCTTTCTTCAAATTATCTGTACCATGTAAGATACTCATAAATTCTTTAAATCAGACCTAACCACAAACTTTTTTGATCTGACTAAGAACATAAAAGACTGAATTGCTTTAATCACAACAAGTATCTCTTTATGTGTGGAGTGATAATTCTTATGAGCCTACTTGAAGGTTCCAGATGCATATATGCATGGTCTTTCTGATCCATCAACCAATTTTTCCTTTAATGTTGCACCCCAATATAAGTCAGAGGCATCAGTTTATATAATTTTTAAACCATTACCTGGTAAAGTTAATGGAGGCAGATTTGGACACTTTTCTTTGATCCGCTAGACTACTTGAGTCATAGCAATAGACCATTGTGGAGCATTTTTAGACAACATTTTATTTAACAACATTCTGTCTTGAGCAAGCTGATAATAGTAACGAGCAACATAATTTACACATCCCAAGAATCTTTGTAACATCCTTTTATCTATTAAAACATCAAGAAAATTATGGATAGCTTTTAAGAACATATTCTTGAACTGTAACTTCTACTGACCTTATTGTAATACCAAATAAATCTATCTCTTCTTTAAATGTTACCATTTTCTTGGCTAAGATCACTAGACCATTTTCAAATGCAATTTTATAAAACTGTTCTAAATGTTCTAGATGTTCATTGGGAGATTTACTAAACACCAAAATATCATCTATGTATACAATAATGAAACTAGAATATACAGGAAATATCTGAATCATCATTTGCTGAAATATGTTCAGAGCTATCTTCAAGCCAAATGGTAAAACATTCCATTCATACTATCTAAATGGAGTAATTAAGGTTGTTTTATATCTATCTTTTTCAGCAACCTAAATTTGCCAAAATCTAGACTTGAGATCAAATTTATTGTAAACCTTACTACCACTAATTCTTTGAAAAATTTCATCCTTGGATGGAATCAGATGTTGTACAGGAAAAACATGCTTATTCAAAGGAATATAGTTTATTACCAATCTATTTTTCCCTCTAATCTGTTCAGACCTTTTATTGACATAAAAATCTTCACATCCCCATGGACTATTAAAATCTCTAATTAGTCCCTGTTCCTTTAACTAATTGATTTCTTGAAAGCATTCATTTCTTAAAGAAGGAGACATACCTGAATGGTGAGCTTTGAACTTAGGCTCAATTTGTCTTCCATTCTTACTTGTTATCTTCTTCAACTCAATGGCACATTCATGGTGATTTTTGTGCTAAAAAGCAAGAGGATTCTCAAAACAACAATCAGTAACAATCTTAGAAATCACTAAATTAATAGCATCTCGACAAATATTTATCTTTTTATGAATCCAAGAATTATCAATAACCTTTCTACCTTTTTCTCTGAGCGAGATTCTACATTCATATCTGCTTTTCTTATAGAGATAATATTTCTATGCCAATATTATTTCCTGAGGTTGGATGATGATAAGATAAAAGCTAGTCAAGTTATCTGAACCAATTATCATATCAAACATTGGGATTTCATGCTGAACAATTTTGAACTAATACACAAAATCTCCTAAAAAATAGGGACATGAGCAGATAATTTAGAGACTATTATTTTGGTATTGAATGTTAATCTATGGAAATCTTCTTTCCACATATCTATAGGGATGGAATTATAATGAGCAAGGGAAATTTTTGCACCAGTGTCAATTAAGACATCTAAATTATAGGGTTTGAACCCATTCCACTTAATATTCAATTCACATATAGGATTGTTAGTAGTGTGAACTAAAACATGATGAATACTATTATTCATATCCTGATCCTAAGGAGTTGAAAATGACTGTTGAGAAAATTGTTGTTGAGACTGAGAGGGTTCTCCCCCTCAAAAGAAGAGTAACATTGAGTTACTTGAGCTAATTCTTGTTCAAAGATTTGTTCATCGACTTCAGCATCAGCTTCTTCTTTCAAGAGGTGTTGTAGTTCCTCTTGAGCACAGATAGGAAAGCGTTCAGTTAAAGAATATGCTTAGATCGTCAAGTATTTTGTGTATGCATATCAGGCTGATAAGTGGCTCGAATATCATGAGACTGAATAGCAAATTTTTTAGAAAATTGATTAGATAACTAATCTTTTTGATGGTGCTATTGAGAAATATGCAACACATACTGGTGTTCAGTGTTAGCAATTTGTTGTTGTAAAAATTTTATTTTAGAAATCATATATACAGGGGTACTATCATATTTTGCTTTAAATATGAAATTTGTTGTGACAAACAAAGACTATCAAAAAATTGAGCTTTGAGTATATGAATCTAAAAACCAATATCTGAATCATATTCTGAAGATTCAGAACTAGAACTAACTTCATGATAATTCATATTGATTTTCTCATCTTTAGATTCTGAAACTGAAAATTCATCCCAAAGAATATCAAAAGAATAATATTTCTGATCATCAGTTAATAAAACATAATCATTTTCATGCAGATCATATTGATGGAGAAAATTTACTTTCTTGGAATAATCTTTCTTCTTCAGACATTTATTAGCATAATGGTTTCCTTCGCAAAGAAAACATTTGACAGGGGCTTTAGAGAATCCATGTTTTCTCATTCTGAAAAGATTCTTAGAAAAGAACTTCTTCTTCTTTTGAAACTTACCTTTTGGTTTCGAAGGGAAATGACTTTTTGGAACTGAACAAGCACAAGAAGATTGCTTCTTCTTTTTGCTTTTGAATTTTCTATACTGATTAATATCAGTACATCCAAAGTAATCATCCAAAGAGTTACAAAATTTAACTCCTAACTACTTATGAAATTTCATTGTCTCTTTTTGAGCTTTCTTTTCTAAGCATAATTTTTCATTCACAGCTTTGATGGATATTCTTTGGGATGAATTTTTAGTTTCAGATTCTAAAGATGAGAAAATCAATATGAATTATCATGAAGTTAGTTCTAGTTCTAAATCTTCAAAATATGATTTAGATATTGGTTTTCAAATTCATATGGTCAAAGCACAATTTTTTGATAGTCTTAGTTTGTCACAACAGATTTCATATTTAAAGCAAAAATATGATAGTACCCCTATATATATGATTTCTAAAAGAAAATTCTTACAACAACAAATTGCTAACACTGAACACTATTATCTGTTGCATATTTCTCGACATCACCAGTAAAAAGAGCAATTATCTAATCAATTTTCCAAAAAACTTGCTATTCAGCCTCATGATATTCAAGTCACTTATCAGCCTGATATGCATGCACAAAATACTTGGCGATCTAAGTGCATTCTTCAACTGCAATGATTTTTTATCTGTGCTCAAGAGGAACTACAACACCTCTTGAAAGAAGAAGCTGATGCTGAAGCTGATGAATAACTCTTTGAACAAGAATTAGCTTAGGTAACTAAACGCTACTCTTCTTTTGAGGGGAGAGAACCCTCTTAGTCTCAACAGCAATTTTCTTAGCAGTCATTTTAAGCTCCTCAGGATAAGGATATGAATAATAGTATTCATCAAGTTTCAGTTTAAACTACTAACAATCCTGTATGTGAATTGACTATTAAGTGGAATGGGTTCAAAACCTATAATCTGCATGTCTTGATTGACACTGGTGTAGAAATTTCCCTTGCTCATTATAATTCCATCCCTACAGATATGTGGAAAGAAGATTTCCATAGATTAACATTCAATACCAGAACAATAGTCTCTAAATTATCTACTCATGTCCTTATTATTTTAGGAGATTCTGAGTATCAGTTCAAAATTGTTCAGCATGAAATTCCAATGTTTGATATGATGATTGGTTCAGATAACTTGACTAGCTTTTATCCTCTCATCATCCAGCCTCATGAAATAATATTGGCACAGAAATATTCTCTCTATAAGAAAAGCAGATATGAATGCAGAATCCTACTCAGAGAAAAAGACAGAAAGGTTATTGTTAATTCTTGGATTGAACGAAAGATAAATCTTTGTCAAGATGCTATTAATTCAGTGATTTATAAGATTGTTACTAATTGTTGTTTTGAGAATCCTCTTGTTTTTCAACACAAAAAGTGCCATGAATGTTCCATTGAGTTGAAGATGATAATATATAAGAATGGAAGACAAATTGAGCCTAAGTTCAAAGCTCACCATTCAGGTATGTCTCCTTCTTTAAGAAATGAATGCTTTTAGGAAATCACTCAGTTAAAGGAATAGGGACTAATTAGAGATTCTAATAGTCCATGGGGATGTGAATCATTTTATGTCAATAAAAGGTTTGAACAGATTAGAGGGAAAAATAGATTGGTAATAAACTATATTCCTTTGAATAAGCATGTTGTTCCTGTACAACATCTGATTCCATCCAAGGATGAAATTTTGCAAAGAATCAGTGGTAGTAAGGTTTACAACAAATTTGATTTCAAGTTTGGATTTTGGCAAATTCATGTTGCTAAAAAAGATAGATATAAAATAACCTTCATTACTCCATTTGGATAGTATGAATGGAATGTTTTACCATTCGGCTTGAAGATAGCTCCCAACATATTTCAGTAAATGATGAATCAGATATTTGCTACATATTCTAGTTTCATTATTGTATACATAGATGATATTTTGGTGTTTAGTAAATCTCCCAACAAACATCTAGAGCATTTAGAATAGTTTTATAAAATTGTATTTGAAAATGGTTTAGTGCTCTCAGCCAAGAAAATGGTAACATTTAAAGAAGAGATAGATTTTCTTGGTATTACAATAAGGTTAGGAGAAGTTACAGTTCAAGAACATGTTCTTAAACCTATCAGTAATTTTCTTGATGTTTTACCAAATAAAAAGATGTTACAAAGATTCTTGGGAAGTGTAAATTATGTTGCTGGTTACTATTATCAGCTTGCTAAAGACAAAATGTTGTTAAATAAAAGGTTGTCTAAAAATTCTCTAGAATGGTCTATTGCTATGACTGAAGCAGTCCAATGGATCAAAGAAAATTGTCAGAATCTACCTCCATTTACTTTACCAGATAATGGTTTAAAAATTATAGAAATTGATGCCTCTGACTTATATTGGGGTGCAGTATTAAAGGGAAAATTGGCTGATGGATCAAAAAGACCATGCAGATATGCATCTGGAACCTTCAAGCAGGCTCAGAAGAATTATCACTCCACACTTAAAGAGATACTTGCTGTGATTAAAGCAATTCAATCTTTTATGTTCTTTCAAAAATAAAAAAGGTTTGTGGTTAGGTCTGATTTAAAGAATTTTATGAGTAGATTGGTTCGATGGGCTACATATTTATCTGATTATAATTTTTCAATTAAACATATTTCTGGTAAACATAATTCTCTTGTAGATTTCATGACTAGGGAATTTCATCCAGAATCAGATAAGAAAATTATGATTGTAACTATTGAGGTATGTGATGAATTTCACAGTCATATATGGAGGAGTATTCCATCAATCTCAAATCAGCTCACAAATGAAGTCACTCTTCTTAAAGCAAAATCTTATGAATCAGCAAATCTTATGAATGATAAGAATATGGGTTGGACTTCATATTTCATAGAGCCAAATGAATCTATTACCTATTCTACAATAATTCTATATCGAGAAGGTGATAATAGTGATTATACAGGTATTCATAATCCCTTTATCTAGTGGTTTTGAAGGTAAGGAATAGAGTTCTTATTTCACTGGTCTACTTTTTGGCCCAGTTATAATCTAGGTAGTGAAAATTTCTGAGAATCTAGAGAAATCATAGATTACTTGTTCAAATTTCTAGATTATATTCTACCAATGAAAGCTTCAAAAGATCCTGCTATAAGAATACCTCCTAGGTAGGTAAGGAATATTTTTATTACTTTAAGAATTCTATTTTAGGTTAAGTTTAAACTCCATTCAGTCTTTAACTAACAAAGGAATGATCATGCTATGCATAGAATTGTTGTTCCTTTAGCAGCACTTTGGTGACTGGTCATAATTTCCCATCAAGCTATCTTTCCACCAACACCGCTAGGACATATTCTAAGGATTCCTTCTACTATGTATATGGATCATACTGACATTGAAGATATGGATCATAGTGGAAATAACTCTCCATATTCACCTCAGGGTGATTATGAATTTTGTGATGATAATTGATGACTAACTACAGGGTCTATCTGTAATCATGACCATCGGCACATTACCCTCTTTAATTATTTTGTGGACCTCACCACTAGCTAAAGGTGGTATTCTGTCAACTGTGTCGATAGAAGTCTCTAGATAGAAGTTTCTAGTGTTTGTTGTTTTCATGTTGTCGAAGCAAGGTGCACCCATTCCCCACTTTAATCGGCATCTTTTGTTTTGATCATTGATCTCACTGCTTGCTGACAATCGTAGATCTTCTCATCTCTTTATTATAAATATGAGAGGTCTCAAGCATTTCAGGCAAATCATTTTGAAAAAAGATCTTAGAAGTTGTGCTAGGATAAGCGAGTCTAAGAATTATGTCTTAGAGTCTAAGTCTATCTTTAGTTTGTAAGATTTTCTTGCTTCTTAATAGAAAGTACGAATTTAGTAATCTTTGTCTTGTTTTCTGATATGTTCTTAGAATGGTATCAGAGCCAGTTGAAATCCTATGCTATGCCATGTTAAAATTCTATGTTGAATTTGGTATCATATTCAATTTTCATTTGAGTTAAGTACATAAGTGTAACTTTTGTGTTATCTGTATATCCTTCATTATACTGGTCTGGTATCATGTTTAATTGCTCTTCTAAAGATAGAGAAGTGGTGAGGTGCTTGAAGCTATGGATAGGCATGTGTGGATCTAATTAAGTATCAAAGTTATGAAGATTAATGGAAGCTCTAGATCAATCTTCAGCCGATATTACAGGTACATTTGAAGTCTGTACCGTATCTAAACTTTCTCAATGTTCTGTAAATGTTACTACTATTAAAATTGAAGAATCTAATCCCAATCCTGGTTGGACTTTACCTAGTCTTAAGCCTACTGATGTCTATGATAAACTTTCCTCTTTTCATTTAATTGCTAAAACTAATATTACGATATCTGAAAATGTCCTCCAAGTAAAAAACAACTGATCAAAATAAATATTATTTACAGTTGTTTGATGATAAAACTATTGTTCAACTTCATTCTTAGCAAAAATATAAGTTTCTTCATATAAGAGCTATATATATATTGGTATTCATCCTCTTTTCCATCATGGACTTAATGTCAGACTTCTTGCTTATCTTCTTGATAACTGCCATATGTCTTTCTTTGCTTGTTTACAGTCTGCTATTCAAACTGGTTTACATGATGGTCCAGTCTATACTACCATATATCCTAATTATCCCATAGCCATTCACCATGAAGCTAATTTTAACAAAGTATTTAAACTTTTTCTTCAAACTGCTAGTTTGCATATGATTGCTGGGACTTGTCCTTTAGCGATTCAATATAAAGTTATGTATCACTTAACCAATACATTTTATCCTACTGTTAAGCACACACCTGTGCAAGGCCAAATCATGGTGAGTCAAGCCACACCACATAGTCAAATTCTGCCTGCAAAAGCTATTTCTTGGTCTGAATTAAAGTTTTCCAAAAAATGGATTGTTGATAATAATTTTATTTAACCTAAGAAATCTCTGTCTATGTCTACTTCTATAAAATACCTTCAAGATTAATTTGTAATCAAATTTAACTCATCCTTAGATTTAACCTCTGATGTTCATCCTCCATGTCAGCATAACAAAAAAATCCATGATCCTCAGATTGACTCTTATTATTGCCTCGATTGTAAAAACATCTTGAGTCATCCAAGTCAGTCAGTCATCCATATGGTCCAACGAGATAAAAGAGATTTAAAACTTCAAAAGTTGTTTAAAAGAAATCAATAGTTGATATCTTGAGCTAACAAGGTATGCATGGAAAGATCCTCTAATCAGGATGAAGGTCATACTTGGAAAACACTTTTAGGAGATGAATCCTACAGTGAGAAAGGATTTCCAAAGTTGCCTGATTTTAATCAATATTCCCCTGATGGGAAAATGAGATCTCAAATGTATTATTTGAGAACTTCTGACAAAATTCTTGATCAGTCTAGTGAAGTCAAGCTTCTGAATTGGAATAATGTTGGAATTGAATGCTTGAATACAAAGATTACCAGTATCCAGTCTAGTCTAGATCAAATATCTAACATGTTGAAAGGAATAGAAATCTACCAAAAGGGTGATCTCTCTAAAGCTATTACGGTGTTGGATAGTAATGATAAATCTAGACAAAATCAGATCATTCAAAAGATTGATACTGAATCTATGATACTTAAGCAATAACAGTCTGAAGCTATAAAAAAGATTGATGAATTTAAAGCTGAAACTATTCCTAGACTTGATGAGATAAAAGTTCAAAATGCAGATGCAATACAAGAATAGTCTTATATAAGTTCTCATGTTTCTTTTGTGGAGCAAAAATTAAAAGTAAAAGCTAGAGAAACTATTTCCAATATTGACAGTCTTTCTAGGGAAATAGTCAATCAAAATCAAACTATTGCCTTAGTCCCTGAGATACATCATAAGGTCTCAGAACAATCCTCTTCCTCTATGGATATTTTCTCCTTATCCAATGTTGCCTATAATATACAAACTTGGCAAAATGTGGAAAGCATCATAAAGAAGAAATGAAGAAGATTAAAGGAAAAAAGAAAATTAGAAAGCAATAGTGTAGCTGATAAAGTCTTTCAGATTGGAATGGAAAAAATAGATGAATCAAAAAAGGAAGGGATTTTCGAAATGGGAGAGTCATCTACTTCTATGCCTTCTTTAGATTCCTAGATAAGAACATTAAACGTTCAGCAATTTTTTTGGAAGTCCAATTGTGAATCTCCAGTGAGAAGAAAGGAAATGATACAGGCTATGATCTCATGGGCTAATGTTCAAATTTTTGGTCTCAAGAAAGATCCTGTTAATGTTACTCGGCAAATTGCCAATGGTTTCATTGGTAATATTAAAGAATGGTGGGATGCTTATGGTCAAACATTTTAGGATAATATTGTTAAGGATGCTGAGCTAGTAGTTGCTTTGTGTAATGCCCTATACTTATAATTTGTAGGTATTATGGATAATGAAAAAGCTACAAATAGAGCTAAGTTTCTAAAAGAACAGTTATGTGATATGACTCAGTTAGATGAGTACATGTGTTACATGGAAAATTTATTCTACAACTATGGTGAAATTTTCAACCCTGCTTATAAGATAAGGTATATAGAATCCTTTCCAAAATATTTTTTTGCTAAATATAAAGAAGCAATTGGTGATGAGTTGTCTACAATGTCCTTTGGAAGAATAAATCAAAACATCAAAGCTATGAATGAAAAATTGTGCTTAGAAAAGAAAGCTCACAAAGAGACAATGAAATGTCATAAGCAGTTAGGAGTTAAATTTTGTAACTCTCTTGATGATTATTTTGGATATACTAATATTAATCAGTATAGAAAATTCAGAAGCGAAAAAAAGAAGCAATCTTCTTGTGCTTGTTCTATTCTGAAAAGTTAGTTTCATTGGAAACCAAAAGGTAAGTTTCAGAAGAAGAAGTTCTTTTCTAAGAAGTTTTTTAGAAAGAGAAAACATGGATTCTCTAAAGCCCATGTTAAATGTTTCCTTTGCCAAGGAAAC
Organism: Torreya grandis; assembly: GCA_037957365.1. Lineage (NCBI taxonomy): Eukaryota > Viridiplantae > Streptophyta > Pinopsida > Cupressales > Taxaceae > Torreya > Torreya grandis. Next base: position 230,133 of record JARHVA010008382.1, on the reverse strand, counting down.
CATTATGCTAATAAATGTTCAAACAAGGAAAAGCATTCCAAGAAAGTAAATTCTCTCTAGCAATATGATCTGGATGAAGATGATTATGTTTTATTAACTGATGATCAGAAATATTATTCTTCTAATATTCTTTGGGAAGAATTTTTAGTTTCAGAATCTGAAGATGAGAAAATCAATATGAATTATCATGAAGTTAGTTCTAGTTTCGAATCTTTAGAATATGATTTAGATATTGGTTTTCAGATTCATATGATGTAGGTTGCTAAAAAAGATAGATATAAAACAACGTTCATTACTCCATTTGGACAGTATGAATGGAATGTTTTACCATTCGGCTTGATGTTAGTTAATCTTACCTTGAGGGGATCAATTTCAAGTAGCTCTAATTGAGGCATGAGTTCCAATGAAGGAAAATCAAGGGATTCTAATAATATGGTATCCCTTTCATTAACTAACATGAGAAGAGAGTTTTCAAACACTTAGGCGTGATTCATTTCACCCAAAGGGTGGTTTTGATCTTATTATGCTGAACTCGTTGGTTACCCTCCAGAGTCATCTTTATGGTGCAAATCATGTTCTTATTCATGTACTCAGTCAAACCATTACCTTATGGGTAATAATTTGATGAAGCATTTAGATATATTTTATGCTTAATGGCCCATTCATTGATTCTAGTTCCAAGGAAGGCTATTGCACTATTAAATATAATGATTGTAGAGACACCAAATCTCATTATAATGCCTTTATAGGAATTGAGGATGGATGTATCATTGGATTCCTTGAGTACAACTAATTCTATCCACCTTGTGGAATAGTTAGTGGCTGTGAGGATCCTTGTGAAATATGGTGTCCTATCCTATATGCTTGGGACCTGGGGGAATAGGATTGCCAAAGGCAATGTAGCTTAACTAAGGTGGAGTGATCAATTTGGAAGTTTAGGATGACTAGAAATTAGTAAGAAGGTTTCTAGAAGGTTCATAAGAGCATGCAAAAGGAGATATAGATTGGGTGTCATAAGCCACACTCAAACTAACAATATAGACATTGTATATGACTACATTTGCCCCACTTTATAATAGTGATATAGCAAAGCGAAATACTAGGATAAAGGAATAGTAAAAAAGTGTACCTGAACTTACCTATAAGGGTGAAGCCCATGAAGATGTGTGATATTGAGTGTGCATAGAGAGAGAACAACATGAATTGTAAATATACAAAAGAAAACAAGGAGGACATTAGTTCTTACTAGACATGCTATGTCTAAAATAAGAATATACAAAAGTGGGCTAAAAGAGAGAGGAAGAGAAAGGAACATGAATGTTCCATTAAGTTGAAGATGATAATAGATAAGAATGGAAGACAAATTGAACCTAAGTTTAAAGCTCACCATTCAGGTATGTCTGATTCTTTAAGAAATGAATGCTTTCAGGAAATCATTCAGTTAAAGGAACAGGGACTAATTAGAGATTCTAATAGTCCATGGGGATGTGAAGCCTTTTATGTCAATAAAAAGTCTGAACAGATTAGAGGGAAAAATAGATTGGTAATAAACTATATTCCTTTGAATAAACATGTTGTTCCTGTACAACATCTGATTCCATCCAAGGATGAAATTTTGCAAAGAATCAGTGGTAGTAAGGTTTACAACAAATTTGATCTCAAGTCTGGATTTTGGCAAATTCAGGTTGCTAAAAAAGATAGATATAAAATAGCCTTCATTACTCCATTTGGAGAGTATGAATGGAATGTTTTACCATTCGGCTTGAAGACAGCTCCCAGCATATTTTAGAAAATGATGAATTAGATATTTACTACATATTCTAGTTTCATTATTGTATACATAGATGATATTTTGGTGTTTAGTAAATATCCCAAGGAACATCTAGAGCATTTAGAATAATTTTATAAAATTGTATTTGAAAATGGTTTAGTGCTCTCAGCCAAGAAAATGGTAACATTTATAGAAGAGATAGATTTTCTTGGTATTACAATAAGGTCAGGAAAAGTTACAGCTCAAGAACAAGTTCTTAAAGCTATCATTAATTTTCTTGATGTTTTAATAGATAAAAAGATGTTATAAAGATTCTTGGGATGTGTAAATTATGTTTCCAATTACTATTATCAGCTTGCTCAAGATAGAATGTTGTTAAATAAAAGGTTGTCTAAAAATGCTCCAGAATGGTCTATTGCTATGACTCAAGCAGTCCAGTGGATCAAAGAAAAGTGTCAGAATCTGCCTCCATTAACTTTACCAGGTAATGGTTTAAAAATTATAGAAATTTATGCCTCTGACTTATATTGGGGTGTAGTATTAAAGGAAAAATTGGCTGATGGATCAAAAAGACCATACAGATATACGTCTTAAACCTTCAAGTAGGCTCAAAAGAATTATGACTCCACACATAAAGAGATACTTGCTATGATTAAAGCAATTTAGTCTTTTATGTTCTTTGTCAGATTAGAAAAGTTTGTGGTTAGGTCTGATTTAAAGAATTTTATGAGTATCTTACATGGTACAGATAATCTGAAGAAAGGATCAATCAGTAGATTGGTTCGATGGGCTACATATCTATCTGATTTTGATTTTTAAGTTGAATAAATGTTTGGTAAACATAATTCTCTTGCAGATTTCATGACTAGGGAATTTCACCCAGAATCAGATAAGAAAACTATGATTGTAACCGTTGAAGTACGTGATGAATTTCATAGTCATATATGGAGGAGTATTCCTTCAATCTCAAATCAGCTCAGAAATGAAGTCGCTCTTCTTAAAGTAAAATCCTATGAGGCAGCAAACCTTAAGAATGATAAGAATATGGGTTGGACTTTATATTTTATAGAGCGAGATGAATTTAATACCTATTCTACAATAATTCTCTACTGAGAAGGTGATAATAGTGATTATACAGGTATTCATAATCCCTTTATCTAGTTGGTTTGAAGGCAAGGAAAAGAGTTCTTATTTCACTGGTCTACTTTTTGGCCCAATTATAATCAAGGTAGTGAATTTTTTTGAGAATCTAGAGAAATCCCAGATTACTTGTTTGAATTTCTTGATTATATTCGACCAATGAAAGCTTTAGAAGATCTTGTTGTAAGAATACCTCCTAGGTAGGTAAGGAATATTTTTATTGCTTTAAGAATTCTATTTGAGGTTAAATTTGAACTCCATTCAGTCTTTAACCAACAAAGGAATGATCATGCTACGCATAGAACTGTTGTTCCTTTAGCAGCACTTTGGCGACAAGTCATAATTTCCCATCAAGTTGTCTTTCCACCAACACAACTTGGACATATTCTAAGGATTCCTTCTACTATGTATATGGATCATACCAACATTGAAGATATGGATCATAGTGGAAATAACTCTCCATATTCACCTCAAGGTGATTACAAGTTTTGTGATGATGATTGACGACTAATTATGGGGTCTATCCATAATCATGACCATGGGCACGTTATCCCTCTTTAATTATTCTGTGGACCTCACCACTAGCTAAAGGTGGTATTCTGTCAGCCGTGTCGATAAAAGTCTCTAAATAGAAGTTTCTAGCATTTGTTGTTTTCATGTTGTCGAAGCAAGGTGGGCCCATTCCCCACTTTAATCGGCATCTTTTGTTTTGATCATTGATCTCACTACCTGCTGACAATCGTAGATCTTCTCATCTCTTTATTATAAATATGAGAGGTCTCATGCATTTCAGGCAAGTCATTTTGAGAAAAGATCTTAGAAGTTGTGCTAGGATAAGTGAGTCTAAGAATTATGTCGTAGAGTCTAAGTCTATCTTTATTTTGTAATATTGTCTTGCTTCTTAATAGAAAGTGTGATTTCAGTCATCTTGTTCTTGTGTTCTGCTATGTTCTAAGAATGGTATCAGAGCCAGTTGAAATCTAATGCTATGCCATGTTAAAATGCTATGTTGAATTTAGTATCATATTCAATTTTCATTTGAGTTAAGTACATAAGTGCAACTTCTATGTTATATATATATCCTTGACTATATTAGTCTGGTATTGCATTCAATTGCTCTTCTTAAGATGGGGAAGTGGTGAGGTCCTTGAAGCTGTGGATAGGTGTGTGTGGATCCAATTAAGTACCAAAGTTAAGAAGATCAATGGAAGCTCTAGATCAATCTTCAGGTGAAATGTTCTGTAAATGATACTACTATTGAAATTGAAGAATCTAATCCCAGTCCTGGTTGGAATTTACCTAGTCTTAAGCCTACTGATGTCTATGAGAAACATTCCCCTTTTCATTTAATTGCTGAAACCAATATTAAGATATCTAAGAATGTCCTCCAAGTAAAAACAACTAATCAAAATAAATATTATTTATAGTTGTTTGATGATAAAACTATTGTTCAACTTCATTCTCAGCAAAAATTTAAATTTCTTCATATAGGAGCTATATCTATTGGTATTCATCCTCTTTTCCATCGTGGAATTAATGTTAGCCTTCTTGCTTGTCTTCTTGATAACCACCATATATCTTTCTCTACTTGTTTACAGTCTGCTATTCAAATTGGTTTACATGATGGTCCAGTCTATACTACCGTATATCCTAATTATCCCATATCCATTCATCATGAAGCTAATTTTAACAAAATATTTAAGATTTTTCTTCAAACTATTAGTTTGCATATGATTGTTGGTTCTTATCCTTTATCAATTCAATATAAAATTATGTATCGCTTAGCTAATATGTTATATCCTACTGTTAAGCACACACCTGTGCAAGGCCAAAACATGGTGAGTTGAGCCACACCAAATAGTCAAATCCTACCTGTAGAAGCTATTTCTTGGTTTGAATTAAAGTTTCCAAAAAAATAGATTGTTGATACTAATTTTATTCAACAACTTAGGAAATCTTTATCTATGGCTACTTCTGTAAAAGACCTTCCAGATAAATCTATAATCAGATTTAATTCATCCTCAGATTTAACCTCTGAAATTCATCCTCAATGTCAGCATAACAAAAAAATCCATGATCCTCAGATTGACTCTTATTATTACCTCGATTGTAAAAACATCTTGAGTCATCCAAGTCAGTAAGTCATCCATATGGTCCAATGAGATAAAAGAGATTTAAAACTTCAAAATCTATTTGAAAGAAATCAACAGTTGATATCTCGAGCTAAAAAGGTATGCATGGAAAGATCCTCTAATCAGGATGAAGGTCATACTTGGAAAACACCTTTAGGAGATGAATCCTATAGTGAGAAAGGATTTCCAAAGTTGTCTGATTTTAATCAATATTCACCTGATGGGAAAATGAGATCTCAAATGTATTATTTGAGAACTTCTAACAAAATTCTTGATCAGTCTAGTGAAGTCAAGCTTCTCAATTGGAATAATGTTGAAACTGAATGCTTGAATACAAAGATTACTAGTATCCACTCTAGTCTAGATCAAATATCTAACATGTTGAAAAGAATAGAATTCTACCAGAAGGGTGATCTCTCTAAAGCTATTATGGTGTCAGATAGTAATGAGAAATCTAGACAAAATCAGATCATTCAGAAGATTGATATTGAATCTGTGATACTTAAGCAATAACAGTCTGAAGCTATTTAAAAGATTGATGAATTAAAAGCTGAAACTATTCCTAGACTTGATGAGATAAAAGTTCAAAATGCAGATACAATACAAGAATAGTCGGATATAAGTTCTCATGTTTCTTTTGTGGAGCAAAAATTAAAAGAAAAAGCTAGAGAAACTATTTCCAATATTGATAGTCTTTCTAGGGAAATAGTCAATCAAAATCAAACTATTGCCTTAATCCCTAAGATACATCATAAGGTCTCAGAACAATCCTCTTCCTCTATGGATATTTTCTCCTTATCCAATGTTGCCTATAATAGATAAACTTGGAAAAATGTGGAAAACATCATAAAGAATAAATGAATAAGATTAAAGGAAAAAGAAAATTAGAAAGTAATAGTGTAGCTGATAAAATCTTTCAGATTGGAATGGAAAAAATAGAAGAATCAGAAAAGGAAGGGATTTTTGAAATGGGAGAGTCATCTACTTCTATGCCTTCTTTAGATTCCCAAATCATAACATTAAACCTTCAGCCATTTTTCTGGAAGTTCAATTGTGAATCTCTAGTGAGAAGAAAGGAAATGATACAGGCTATGATCTCATGGGATAATGTTCAAATTTTTGGTCTCAAGAAAGATCCTATTAATGTTACTCAGAAAATTCCAATGGTTTCATTGGTAGTATTGAAGAATGGTGGGATGATTGTGGTCAAACATTTTAGGATAATATTGTTAGGGATGTTAAGCCAGTAGTTGCTTTATGTAATGCCCTATACTCAGAATTTGTAGGTATTATGGATAATGAAAAAGCTGCAAATAGAGCTAAGTTTCTAAAAGCATAGTTTGTGATATGACTTAGTTAGATGAGTATATGTGTTACATGGAAAATTTATTCTATAGCTCTGGTGAAATTTTCAACCCTGCTTATAAGATAAGGTATATAGAATCCTTTCCAAAATATATTTTTTCTAAATATAAAGAAGCAATGGGTGATGAGTTGTCTACAATGTCCTTTGGAAGAATAAATCAAAACATCAAAGCTGTGAATGAAAAATTGTGCTTAGAAAAGAAAGCTCACAAAGAGTCAATGAATTTTCATAAGCAGTTAGGAGTTAAATTTTGTAACTCTCTTGATGATTATTTTGGATGTACTGATATTAATCAGTGTAGAAAATTTAGAAGCAAAAAGAAGAAGCAATCTTCTTGTTCTTGTTTAGTTCCAAAAAGTCAATTCCCTTGGAAACCAAAAGGTAGATTTTAAAAGAAGAAGAAGAAGTTCTTTTCTAAGAAGCTTTTCAGAAAGAGAAAACATGGATTCTCTAAATCCCCTATTAAATGTTTCCTTTGCCAAGGAAACCATTATGCTAATAAATGTCCGAACAAGGAAAAACATTCCAAGAAAGTAAATATTTTTATGAGTTATTTCATATTGTGATAAATCATGAAGTCAAACTCATTATATTAAATAATATTAAGTACATTAATACTACTAATTTAAATACCAAGTCTCAAAACAAGCCAAATTATAATGTAAAATCAAATGAGAACAAGAGCGAAGCCAAGATTATAGTTAACAAATATCTAGGCTTTCATTCTTTGAATCCTTGTCCTCGAATGCCTCAAACATTCATAGAGGATTATACATCATTCTCAATTCATTAAACACATTAATCTCCCCAATATCTGCTATTGGTCTTGGCAAGTTCCTCACTTTATTCAATGCACACTTAAAATACAACACAATAATTGCATGTGGCAACTTGCCCCAAAATTGACCATTTTCTATCTTTTTTCTTAAACAATGCCAATGCGTAATGTGTCATTATATAAAACATAATGAAAAAATTATATTGTATCAACATCTTTGATGGTTTTATCTTCTCCTCTTTGAATTCTTCTTCCCCATGCTCATACCACACTTTCACCCTCTTCCTATAAGAATCTATCATCTAATGATTGTAGGTATACTCTTCATACTTTATTGTGAGTGAATCATTCCCACCCATTGGTGTAAACCTAGATCTTTTGTTAAGAACCCAAATCTACTCAATTATAAGTAATATCAACATACTTTCCCACAAACTCACATCATTGTTAGTGTGTGATTTAAATTTTAAGGGTTATGGAGTTTAAGCCCTAGGTTGTTAAAGGGGATGAGTATAGTAAATCAAGGTATAAAATATGAAATAAATATAGCCACTAATTTATAACATAATTGACCTCAATTGACCTTTGTAAAAATAATAATAAATGATGTAAGCAAGTTCTTAGTTGTAAACTAACTAAGATGGAAGATTTAGAGGCTACAAATCAGGACAAGAGCTGATCTGAGTTTGCATACATGATCCAAGTGTCAAAACCCTTCCTAGATAATAATGCCCTAACTAGATAGTAACACTAATAGATCTAGTTTTTTCCTTTTTGTGCTAGTGTCCTCTATGCATAACTAATTTGATATTCTATGTGCACATATTTTTGAGTCTACCAAGCATTTTCATATGTGAACAAGTTTTGATTCCCTGTAGATGACCTATTTTGACTGATTTTACATGTAAAACCCTAAACCTCCATGTTATTAAGGCATTTGATTGCCAAAAGTATCAAAGGGTGATACTATTGGGGTGGGATGGACATCCTTAACACCTTGTTATGATGAGAGTTGCCTACATATGAATACTCTAAGGAGGGATCAATCTCGATGTAGTTCTCCCCACCTAAGTGCTAGTGCAAGTGCAAGTGCAAGTGAAGCTATTATGAATGCTTGTTTGAGTGATTTTAATGATGTTGGAGACTAAAAATCTATGTATTTTGAGCTTGGGAAGGTTGTATATGAATGTATGTAAAAGTAGGGTAGAATAGGGAATGATAACCTTGATTATGCAAAATTGTTCTAAGTTAGTTATTACATTTGATTTCCATCTAGTGAATACAAGGGTAAAACTCATCGTGTGTGTGTGTGTGTGTGTGTGTGTGTGTGTGTGTGTGTGTGTGTGTGTGTGTGTGTGTGTGTGTATTATTCTAGTGATTTTATAGGTCTTAAAAGAGGTGTAATTCAATCCTGGGTGGTTTTTGATTTGAAAAGATATCCATTAGTGACAAAAATCAAGAAAAGGACAATAACACCCAAACTAGGACACTAACACCATTGGTACTACTGTCCAAGTTATGGCTCTAGTGTCCACATGGCATAACCTACGGCACTAAGGGCCAAGATGCTATAATGAGGGTCTAGGATTGATTTAGGAATGTTTAGGGATGCCTGTAGCCTGCACGAAGGTTGGATAAATGTCTACAAAGTGCCTAAGAAAGGACTAGGGCTAAGTTTTGGATAGGTGGTCTCAAATAATACTTTTAGCACAAAAGTGACATTTTTAGATGACTACATTTGTCTCCAATTTATTTTATAAATGTAGTAAAGTGAAAATACTAGGATAAAGGAAAATAAGTGTACCTAGACTTACCTATGGGCAAATCTTATGAATATGGATTTAAGTGTGTGAAGCATGCTCTATTACGTGTTGTACAAATGAAATGCACATAGATCAGTCCTTAGTTAAGAGATATCAAAATTAAAAGACAAAATTGAGTAAAGATATAAGAGAGAGGAAATTAGTGAATACACTTCACTGGTAAGCAAACTAATGCATAAACCTGGTGACATCCCATGTGTACATATAGATAGTGATCAATAAGTGAATAACCTGGACTGAGCTAAATGGTTTGATCAATCCTTATGTGTGGGTGGCTCAAGAACTCAATCTTGTTTTCACTCAATTATTTCCCATCCCTGCTCAGTGGATCATACACTATGAATAACTTAGATTAGACTGATGGCTTGTTCAACCCTCCTATGTAGGTAGTTCAAGAACTCAAGTAGATCATGACTCCATCATTACTTACCCATGTGTAGTGGATGCATCTAACATTGAACTTGTAGATTCCATGAAATTGTATAAGATGGTTTTGAGCCACTTAGAAACTTTGTAATATAAAATAGCTTTGGGCCACTTGAGTATGTAACATGACTCTAGGTAACTCAAGAATGTAAGATGACTTTGGGCCACTCAAGAATGTCAAATATTGTAAATGGAATAAGGCATCAAATTTGGATTATGCTGGTGTGAATGGTGTCTAGATTAAGAACATAGATAATGACATGAAGTTTTCCATTCCATCTGATCAACTGGTGTCAAAGTGAGCATATGTAAATAATGTCTTATACACATGCCCCCAATCTAATATTTATGCATATGGATTCTGGATTGAATTATAATAATTTGTATTTGATTATCTAAAACTGAAATGTGAATGATCATTTTGCATATGATTCCCGCAATCTAAGCAAACTAGTATGATGCTAACCTGATCAAAAACTAGTAATCTATAACAAAACCTATGAAAACCTAGACTATATCTACTATACTTTTTTGGCCAATCTATAATTTCTTGAAATTGAGGCTACTAGATAGTAGTTCCATATATGGATAATAGTTTTGGTGGAATTAGTGTCCAACTTTGGATCCTATTGTCCAGCTATACTAATTTATATGTGACTATTTCCCACTGTGTTTTCCTGAAACTAATTTTTGTATT
>JARHVA010008382.1:195000-212500 GCA_037957365.1 Torreya grandis | reverse complement strand
AAATAAGTTGATGCCCCCAATTATGGCGTAATAAGAGTGGAGGGAAAGTACAACATCTAGAATTATATAGATAATGTATTTGTGTATACCTGAATCACTCTTAAAATATGTGTGAAACATATTTATATATAAATAAATAATACTATATATCTATGACATGGAACCAACAACATATATGCCAACGAGCTAATATAACATGTAAATGCTGAAAATGTATTTTGGATTTTTTGAAAATTTTATTTTTTGTTTTTTGTATTTTTGGAATATGTTACTTTTATGTTCCCAAGTGATAGATATCGAGTGGAGGATCACCACTATAAATTATGTTATGTATCTTCTTCTTTAGGTTGAAAGAATTATTTATGTGATTCCTCTACATTCTATGATGTTAGAATTAATATTGTGTTCTATATAGATGTTATAAAGGTGGTAATGTGAGAAATTTATGTCAAAGTAGTACCTTTATAATCTCACTTTGAATTATATTATCCTTTATCATTTTGTGTAAATCAGTATCATAAATGTCTTTTCTTTGAACCCTTGATTTTAAAATTATCCTTTCTTAGTGGAAGATGCAAAGGTCTTACTATCACTTTTTACATTTTGTATATGAAAAAGAATATTTTATAATGATGGATGGTTTAATTCAAAATATTATTTGAATTTTTTAAATGTTTTTATTGACTTTCTTATAATGGTAACTTTTTAATTTATGGATTGATAAGCACAAACCATGAGTGCATTTGATTGAATATGTATACATATACTATCTTAGTATTTATGAAGGGTTTGTTTATTACCTTATGTGGGTGTTATAGAATGGGCCAGTAAAACCATGGGGCTCTATCAAGGGGATGTGAAACTAGAGGTAATTCCTTATATCAATTTAATTCATGATATGTTATTTAATGTTACTTGCTCTAGATTTTGTCTACATATTAAAAAACTTAATTGCAATAATTTCTTGAAGGGAATTTCAGAGATAACTTAGGCTTTCAAGGACTACATTTTCCTACAACCAAGTCTCAGCTAATGTATGGCCTAAACATAAAATTATCGAAGGAAAATTTAAATAGTGGTTATTGAAGGTTCACAGGTTAAACCTAAGGTGGGGATTTCCTCTAATAGTATAATCAAATTTAGGCTTAGAATTAGAATAGACATGGCCATTATGAAAATATTATATGGATTTTATATAATTACTTACCTAATGGTGGAATGGCTCCCATTATTATACATTCTTCTAACTTCTAACCAAAAAACCCAATGAGAAATTATCAATGTTAAATTAAACGCATAGATGTTCAATCATGAATATAATTTAGTTGACCAAGTTTTTATATGATGTCATATCATGAATTCCTTGGGACATTCCATATATATCATGGATAAATATGGAAATCATCTTTAGAATATGTGGATAATAGAATTTTTGATGACTATTATTTTTTATTTATCTATATATTCAGGAATGAAATTACAAGAATCTATGAATAAATTGAACTCCAAGTATACCAATCCATTCATGTCACTAGGTACCTATAATATCTAATAATTTGACAAGCATAGACAAGATAGATGATTAGAATTACTATCTATACTGTACCATAATTAAAATTTGAGGAAAAAAGGGCAACTCATTTATTTTTACCATACCATGTTCCAAACAAGGTGGCTGAACAAGATAATGTCCACTAGTTATACAAAACTATAGATGAGTAGTTTGGGCCTCAAGTATCAAGATTACTAAAATAAAATCCCACTAAGCATTAGATAGATATAGTTTGTAGTGAGGGCACACTTCAAACAAGTGGGAAAGGTTGGATCCAATTATAGTTTATAAGTGGCCCAAATTATAGAATGGAATCTCAAAGGAAAAATTATAAACTATCTTAGAATCCTCAAGGACAAAAAGGGGGTGACAAGTAAATATGGATTAAATTTTAAGGATTATAATTGAGAGGAATTCAAGAACCTATCTCTAAAAACTATAGGAGAATTTCATTTTTTTATATAGATATTGGTCAATTCAGGATATAGCTTGATCATTTCTAAACAAATTATTTCATTCATCATTGTATTCCCCTTTATTAGACAAGATACTAGTATCATTATCTAGAAATTGTTCTTGATCAAATTAAAAAAATTATGACTAAAAATATTTTTCATATCCAGGTTAAAATCGAGTCTTATTTTAAGTCTCATTTTGGTTTATAGAAGTTTTGAGAAAAAATTATTTAATTTATATCTTATTTGGTTTAGTTTAGATGGATTTAGTTAAGACTATTTTATCAAAAAGGGGGAATAAACAAATGACACACACAAGAACAACCTATGCTAGTCAATTTAGAATACAACCTGATAAAGGCCCATGGATAATAATACAAGGGTATATTATGAGTGATATTATAGAACTTTGTGTTCCTAAAACCACTATTCATTTTTGACTATAAGGATCATATGTTAGTTTGACTGGTTGATTAGGGGAGACCTCTATTTACCTTTTGGTAAATGAGGAAAGACTCCGTGAGACAAGGGTGTTATTTAGGGACTAGGTATTGGTGGATTTAACCACCTCACTCCATGGTGTTAGTAAATTATTATCAACTAGTAAAAAAATATCCTCATTTTAATTTGTAAAACCCAATAGAACATGGGATTTGTCTAGCACTTGATGATGAAATCAAAATTGCTAGATGCTAGAAAAGAAAATTAAATAAGAATGAACTATTTTTAGTTTCAAATATTTTCTTAGGGTGTAAGGAAAGAGAATAAACATTCCTAAGATAAACACACATAATAAAATAAAATAATGAATATAAAAAATAGAGAGATTTATGAAGATCAAATGATTAGATATGTGTTGTTTGATTATAGATCTTTGACTAGAAAAAATTCAAGATAATCATTAATAGTTTGAATTGAATAAGGTATTCAATGAAATTTTTTTATAAAAAATAAAAAGTAGATTTTATTAATAATATGTATATGTTATTAAATAGGATGTATATTCCAAAAGAAGGAAAACATAGACACTATTAATTAGGATGAGGATGCTAAAATTCATGATGCAAATGTTGAAAATCAGGATGTAAACACTATAAGACATAAAATTAGATATTGATTGAGAAGATTTAAACAATAATATATAATTTATATTATATGTTAAAATATGAAAATATTAATAAATATAACATATATAATAAAAATGTTAGAACATATACATAACAGATTAGCATATGCAGAGACTAATACATCTCATCTAAATGTTGTTCCCATGGATGAAAAGACCACTACTCAATATAAAGATGTTAATATTCATAATAATATATTTAAATTATAAAAATTATAAACTTGACTCAAATTTTACCCAATTGGAATCAAAATAATGACCAACAAAGATTAAAACTCCCAGCAAGTAGAATAAGAAAAATGAAATGGGTTAATGACACTGGGCATGCCAATAATGTATGCATGTAAAATTAGATCAAAGAAAATAGAAACTCAATATGGCATCAAATTAATACTCTAATAAATCAGTATATCTTTGATTGAGTGCTAATTAAGAGATATATACCTCCATGTACCCTGAAGACAACCTTAATTGTGTTGATTTTCTCAAATTGAATATGATTTTAGTTTCTCAATTGTATGCATGCACATAATAGGACAATATGTACCCATATATTGATGATTATTGCTTGATGATTTTTATGGATAATATATCACTAAAATGGACATAATATCCTTTTATCTCTTGGCTTGTTGGAAATTAGGTTGATGGAGTCAATTTTTTGATTTTTTATGGGGTAAATGGATGGTTAGATTTGATTTAAGATAAAGGAATTTATGTCAACATTATCATTCAATAAGGGAAATAAGATATTTAATGAGGGAGGATTATAAGGTACTAATTTTATTTTATGAGGATTGGGACAGATTTACACTTGTTTCTTATCATGATTTTTGGGAATTTGATGTAAGATTTTTTGATATGACGATTTTTAGTTTTATTTATTTTAAAAAATTGGATTTTAGATTGTTGATGGATTTTATTATTAATAGTAATCAACTATATAATGCTATTAATTATTTTATTGATATGGGATTTGGTAAGATTATAATATAAATAAGATAATATGTTTAATTGATTGAAGGTGGTAGTATGGTTAGAGAGGATTGACTAGGAATATCAATCCTAGGATTAAGGTTACCATAAAATGGGATGATAAAATTAGGGTTAAAAAATAATGGGATTAGGGATAAAATGATAATCATATTTAGGGTTAATAGATAACAATTAAAATAGGTTTAAAGTGAAATATAATGCATATTAATGAATTGGATTCCAATGAATAGTGATAACATTAGGTGGTATAATTGGGATGTATATAAAACTAGCCTAGATTAAGTTTTGAAAAGTGATAGTATGGTCATATATGACTATATTTTATTTCTTTGTATTTGTGATATCAAACCCTGATTATAGATGCAAATTGAGAAATCAAGTTCTTTGACTTGAAATCTTAGATGTTTTTATGATGGATGCAAACCTATAAAAATGAGGGAAGTATAGTGGGTTGAAATGACCCCAATTACCCAATCTTTTGATTTTATAAAACCTACATATCCAAAAATCCAAGGAGGGAACTAAATCCATATAAAGTTATCCCACCTAATGTGATTGTGTTATTCTTCTTATTTGTTATGTGAATACAACTAATGATTGGCTTTGACAGTTGATAATTCCTTCTTTGGTTTGATTTTGTGATGATTAAAACTTGGGTTATGAATGAATCCTTAAGTTTTTGTATAGATGGGTCTATTGAAAAATATATCATGCCATCAACACACCATAATTATAGGCCAGCCCTTAGGGTGGGTCTAATTTTATAAAATTGATAATGGTGGGAGGGTACCATCTAGATTTGGTCATTATTGAATAGTGATAACAACTATAACTATCAAAATGGACCTGTGTACAAGTGGACACCTCTCTAGAGATATTTTAAAAATCATATTTAGTATATTTAAAGGAAAAATTCATATTATTAATTGTGTTTAATAGCATAATAGAAGGCTTGAATTATAAGAGAGCATCAAGTGTGAAAGGATGGAAAATTAGAATCTTGTTAGTGTGATGAAGTCATGCATTGTAAATGTGTGTCAGTATTTTCATTATTAATTATTAAATATTACATTTTAGTATCTATAAGGTTACATATGAAATGCAAAATGATAAAGAGTAGAAAATAATAACTTGTCATTTATTAAAGTAATGGAAGACATGATTATTATCATTCAATTGTAAATATATTCATAAGTGAATTTTGATTTAAATTTTAAGGGAATTAAGGAATGTAAAAACCTAGGTTGTTAAGGTCTTAGAATAATAAATTAGGGAATAAATATGCCATAGTTATAGTCTTTGATTTGTACAATAATTGATATAATTGATTATTCTATAAATAAAAGTTAACTACAAGATATGCACTTAGTTGGAAAGTGATTGAGATAGATGAATTACATGTTAGAAACTGGTACAAAGACTTTGCAAACTGACATGAGTAGAGACCAAGAGATAAGAGCCCTCTTAGATAGTAGCAAGGTCCCTTTGATAATATCAAATTATGTCAGTGTCCATTGTAGTCTGAAAGTGTCCTTTTTTAATGAGTGAGAGTAACCTTCTATGTGGAGCTTTGACTAGTCCTCAGATGCTTTTGCTTGAGTGGATGAGTATTGGTTCACTATTGATTCCCTATTTTTGACTAATTTTCATGTGAAACCCTAGCCCTACATGTTTTTATGTTATTTTAGGGACATAAGTATAAAATAGTGGCATTGTAATGGTAGGTTGGATGTGACATCAACATACCATGTGCTGAGAATTATGTACATACCAATACCTCAAAAATGGATCAATCTTGATGTAGTTATCCCAATCTAAGTGCGAATGGAAAGGTAACTATATACTAGTATGAGTACTTTGAGTTTGACTTAAGACTAGAAATCTGAGTAATATGAGCTTAGAGATGTTGTGTATGGGTGTATGCATAAGTAGAGAAGAATAAGGATTGATGAACATGATTTTCACAACTATTATGAGTTTTTTTTATGAGTATTTGTATCTGATTTCCTTTTAGTTGATATGTGAATGAAATTGGTGTATATATAGTGTTCTGGGTCTTGTGAATAAGTTAAATAGGTCTAGGTTAACCCTAGGAATGATTGAGGGATCATAAATATATTTATTGGGAAAGTAAGGAGAAAGAGGATAGTAGCTTAGTCCTTGGTTCACTAGAATAGTGTACTAGTGTCAAAGGGCATGCACTAATATCCAAATGGCATAAAATAGTGAATAAGATCTTGGGTGCCTAGAAGGTGGCTTAATGTTAATTTTGGTGTTTCTAGGAATAGGTTGGACTCACACAAAAGCTATAAAATGATCAAGATAGGTCCTATGATAGGTCTAGGTATAAGATAGGATAGGGTGGTCTCATGTAACACTCATTGTAATGAAATAACATCTTATATGACTACATTTACCCCCATTTATTCTAAAAATACAATAAAGTGAAACGACTAGGATAATGGAAAAGAAATGTACCTAGACTTACCTAAGAGGTGAAGCCTATGAATCTAGGTATGAGTATTCAAAGCATGCTCCATTGAATGTCATACAATTAAATAATGAAATAAACTATCCTTACTTAATAAACATCAAATTCAAAGAAAAACTAGGTAAAAAGATGAGAGAAAGAGGAAATGAACAAATATACTTCATTGGGTACGTGAAAAAATGATAAAACTTGGTGAGATATTCTATGTGTGCATATAGATAGAGATGAAATGGTGAATAACTTAGATTGAGCTGATGGATTTCTCAATCCTCATGTGTCGGTGGATCAAGAACCAAAACTAATCGTAAATCCATCATTGCCCACCCCTGTTTGGTGGGTCATGATATATGAATAACTCGGACTAGACTAATGGCTTGTCCAACCCTCCTATGTAGGTCTTTCAAAAACTCAATTAGGATATGAATACATCATTTCCCACCCATGTATAGTATATGCATCTAAAACTAAAATTACAAAATCTAACTAAATCTATGTGATGTAACTAAAACTATACAAGATGGCTCTGTGGCCACATAGAAACTATGAAATGAAAAATAGATCAAGGGCCACATGGGTATCTAGGTATGTAGCTCAAGTACTACTCAATAATTCCAACTACTAGAGATGGAATAAGGCATCAATTAAGTGCAAAACTTGTAAAAGTGTTGTCTATAATAACAACATGGAGAATGACATGGAGCTACCATTCCATTTGAGTGTACTAGTATCAAACTTAACATATGGGAATAATTTACCAAAAACATGCCCCTAAATTTGATATTTATTCATATGGATTATGGGTTGAGCTATTTTGAGTATATAAAACTAAAATGGGATTGATCATGTCTCTCATGATGCCTCCAATCTGATCAAACTTATGTAATTCTTCTTATAACTCAGCATAAACTAAGCATATTTGATAATCTATGACTGAGGCTATACAAATCTAAAGTATAACTACTGTACCTTTTTGCCAATTTTAAAATTTTATATTTTTGGTGATATTGAATAGTAGCAAAATCACTCGGAGAATAGTTCATTGTTCTAGTTTCCTTTGTACCAAACTGTTGACTAAATGTGTTTCTTTTATGCAAATTTGAAATTGATATGAATGTGATTATTTCCCACTATGTTTTCCTAAATATAAGATCTGTAATTTGTGTCTACATGATAAAAACTATGTTATGAGTGTATTATGATTAAATGATGTATGTGACAAACCCCTATGAATTCCACCTCTTTTCATGGGATATTGTAAACCTATGCAATAACTATCCTCATAATAAAATTTATGCATCCTATGTGTTAGTTTTAAAACATATGGTATCTACATGATAAACCAATATAATGTATATCCATGACATAAGAATGTAAAATAATATGAGCATAAGTTGGTAATGTGTGATGTATGTTATATATATAATTCAAATGGTTTTCACGATAGATATAAAATTTAAGCATGTATATGAATAACAAATTTTAGTGGGCTATGGCACATAAGTGAGTCCAACATGGTAGCCAAGTGCATCTAAACTAGAAACAATTGGGGTTCGAACAAACCCACTTTATTTGAAGGGTGTTTGTTTTAATGCCATTCATTTGAACCCCCACATGTACTTTTTGAATGTATTTATAACAAAGGGGGTTCAAATGAACCCACATTAAATGAAGGGGGTCAAAGGTTTACTTTATGCATTTAATAAATGTTTGATTAATTTGAATGAACTAGCTAATGAAATGATTTATTTAGGGGGGTGTTCAAATGAAGGGGGTTCAAACAAACCCCTTTCATTCTAACCCCATTTATTCATACTCCATGTGGCATCAAATCCTCACCCATTGAAGTGGAAAGCTACAATTGGTATAAAATTGACACTTTAGATGCCACATATTAGGATGAAAAATGAAATAAAAAGATTTGGCTCTACATATAAATAGGTCTTTTTTAAGGTTTCTAATAATATTATTTTTAATAAATTTTAATAATATTTAATATTTATTTTGATTTATTTAGTAAAATATGCTTATCTATAAAATTAAGTACCATATGTTTGAGGCACTAGGAAAAATAGTAAACTATGGCCATTTTTTTAAAAAAGTATCAATGTACTCAAATTTAATGTCCTTGTTTCAATGGTGAAAAAATTAGTCTATTTTGACATACGTAAAAAATAATCACAATGAGAATACATAAGCATTGATATTCCTTTCCTTGATCATTAAAATATTAAAAAAAAAAAAATTAATCAAAAATTTAGAAAAAACTAATCTTGCACTACTTCCATGTTTCTAAGACCTCAAAAAATATTATGTTTTGAGAAAATTATGAGGAGAAATCAAGTACTCATTAAAATTTTTTGTGTATGAAACATACACACTATGTATTTAGGTATTAAAAAATATATTTGTTATTTTTTTATTTTTTCATAAAAATAATAAATGTAACCTACACTTAAAATTAAAAATTTCATTAGTTTACACCATTTTCACATTTTATACGGTTAAGTCACTATTGTCTATACAAATTTAAAAATGTTCACATTTTGATTTTTTATTGGCCCCTTTATACCAAAAATTAGGACACAATATTATGCTTTAACCTAGTATAATTTAAGTATCTACCTAGGGGTATGGGTCATGATGTCCATAAAGGCAACCAAGGAGGAAGGGGAGATGAATGAGGTCCCTCATGGCATTGAAAACTAGATGTGAAAGCAACAAGTAAGAGAAAAGTGTCATGGCCATGATGCATACATGTATTCATACATATAAACACATGAGGCACACAAAATAGGACAAAAGGCTAGAATATAATAGACAATGCAACACATCACAAAGTTTTATAAAGAGAAAACATATGAGGACATGTTTAAATGTCCACAAAAATGTAAAATAATCAAGGTTGGCTTAGGGACACATGGAAGGACATATTCAAATGTTCACATACATAATAAATAAGGAACACATAAGGACATGGGAGCTTATCCAAAGCATATACATAATGAAAATAAGTTGGAATAGAATCATAGAAAAATGGCATATTCAAATTCCATCGAATATATGTAAAATAAAATATATAAAATCAAATCTAAACTAAGAAATCTAAAAATGAAAGCATTCTTGAATATGTGTTACAAATCTATGTAAGAAAAAATATGTACAAAAGTTGAGTCTATAGTAGTAGTTGGAAAAAAATCTACGTAATATAGGATATCAATATCAAGATATAAACAATGTTAATCTATGATGTGTAATGTAGAAAAATATAACATAGGAAACTAAAAGTTATGTAGTATGATGCCCCCATAGAGAGAGTGTATCTGTGTAGTTCCCCCATTCGTTATATAGTAGGAAATCTAGATTGTGTAGAGGATGTGAGTCCTATAGTGATTTTAAACTAGTCAAAGAGGACAAGTGAAACATGTATGTATGATAAAACTGACTATACTAGCATAAATAACACATATCTAGTACCTATTAAAATATAAGGAATGTAAACATGGAAATGCATACAATCTAAAATTTATATTTTATGAGCAAGTATTTGAATGTTTTACTGTTTTGAATTTTTTATAGTGTTTTTTATGTTTTATAAGTGTAATATGTGTAAAATCAACACGAATATGATACTATATATAGGGAGAAAAGTAAGAAAAACTATGTACAAGTATACTTTGAGGAACATACTAATTTATAATTCACATAAGAGACTCACTGTAAAGGTGTCATGTATCAAATAAGGGAAGAGTGAATGCTTATGTTGTGAGAGGAGGTATCTGATATCTATGAATTGGATGTACTAAATGACATATATATTAAACTACTAGTGGAGTGGTGTTATTAACATGCAGAGTTGACATAACAAACCTATAAACTATGGGGGTCTTGGGGACCGATCTGGTAGAAGAAGTTATGACCGACATGGGTGTTCTATGTTGTAACACTGATCTAGATGATAATGGGGTAGAGAGAGGCTCTATATAATATATGACATGTCTCTAATGCATTGGTTTCATTATTATAGGTCTTCATGAGAGAGTATGTTTACATGGGAATGCCATAGGAGTGGACCTCATTTGCACTAGTGGATTAATTAATATGAAATATGTGATAGTAGAGGTTGTGTGTGTAATGGTAATGGGTATATATTATGTAACTATATATGGAATAGGTAAAGGGTACTCATATGTAAGGCCCTCAACTATAACCACCTAATTAACATGTATATATTTAAGGCATTTGTGTATGTGGATGGGATAACCCAAAGCTACTGTATCCAAGACATACCCAATAACATATAAAATGTAATTACATTAGGTCCCATTAAAAATTATGTGGCCACACATGTAGGACCAACCTATAATGTAATTTCTATCTCCCTGATGGATCTATGAACATGCCTACTAAAGCCATAAATAACTATATCTATTTGAGAAATACCCTAGTTTGAATAACCCAAGTGTTATATAAGTGTGATAGTACACATGTTAACGTTTGATTTTTTTCAATCATGACACTCTAAATAATATGATGATCAATTTAAGATCATATAAATAATTCATGTAAATCTAGGTCATCATTGATGATATCCTACTATATGAAGGTGATTAGAGGTCTAGGTGAAAGTGTAGTATGATACACACCAATTATATTATTTAGAGCATGTGTGTCCAAAGTACGTGTATGATAGGATTTTCACAATGGATGTGACTAATAATTATAGTGAACACATGAATTTCCTATTGTCTCATTAGCCATGAGATTTGGAAATAGATCGAAAAATATTTTCAACTCTTTTGCTTCCAACGGTTGTGGTCTAAAAACCTATGTAAGAGTGACAACATCAATAATATTGGTATATATTAAATATTATATCTTATGTTGTAAACTAATGAATCTATTTTTAGTATGATCTATAGTTACAAAATTCATTAACATCATATCTCTTTGGAAGAGTCCTAGTCTTATCAACCTCTTTGATGGGAGGGAGAGATATGATATTGCATTCTAAAAGTTTCTACAAAAATGTGTTAGTGATTTAGGAAGGTTCATGAAGGGTCTCCTTGGAGGAATTGATAAAAACATTTGATTATTTGTCTTTGAAGCTGAATTAACCATTGTATTTTTATCATTCTTGTTTGTTTAGGCCTCACCTTATAAGGGGGATTCTTAAAACTCTTATTAATTGAATTTGATCTAGTTATTTACTTTAATTTTCCAATGGAGAGAAGCTTGACTTCCCATTATTTTACTATATAGAATAAATATATGAATGATGGAAACTTTTTGAATAATATAGCTTCATGTAATGCCTATAATAAAATCTACTTGAATATGTCCTAGAGTTTTCTATCTTCCATGGGGATAGTCATCTTTGCTATTATGGTTATTTATCGTAAGACATTCAAATATTGGATCATTGTAATTTTTCTTTAATTATGTAACATGAGAATATGAAACCTTATCACTAATGTTTATTGAAAGGTTTGTTAAAAATATATATGATAGTTGATTAAATGTTTTGATGGACTGATTAGGAAGATCATAGAACCATTGTAATGCATATAGTCATTTAAACTATGAAGGAACAACTTAGTGAGGAAATAATAATTGGAAACATAGTGCAAACATGTTACATGAAAATCACATAGATGATGTTTTTGGTCACCCTTACCATTATATATAGTAATATTTGGTGCCAAAAATATGTAATACAAAGGAATTGTCGTTATATATTGTGTTAAAGGTGTGTGTAGGAACATATGAGATTTCAATGCATAATAAGGTCTAGCATCACCCTACTAAATATTTAACACTTTAGACTAGAGATAATTGATTTCCTATCAAATAGATTATACATATAAAGAGGAATGATGTGTACTAGCCATAATAGGTTTTTCCACTCATGAGGGTTGGTTAGTTCCTATTAGTTATTGTAAAGTCTGAGTTATTCATGTAGTATGTGTTTTAATATTACTATATGTGGGATTGGAGGATTCAATTGTAGTGGATTTCAGGAGCTCTCTTTGAATAATACATATAATTTCATCTTACATATAAATATGATTAAGGATGAAATATTACAAATGTCTCTTATCGGTCTCATTAAATTGGTTATTAAATTCTATCATTATAGGTTAGGAAGTAGTAAAATAAAAAGTTGTATATTTCAAAAATTGTAAGAAATTAAATCTATTAAAGATTTAAGAAATAAAATAAGTAACCATATATGAGATTTTAAAATTAATTACTTAGCATAGAAAACAAAAGGATACATACCCTAAGATCATATATGGATGGGGTTCGGACAATATACAACGTAAGGTGGGTTCACCAAATGATTTAAATTTTAAGGGAACTATGGAATGTGAAATCCTAGGTTGTTAATGTTATGGAATTATAAATTAGGGAATAAATATGAAATAATCACAACTTTTGATTTTTATAATAATTGATCTAACTAATTATTATATAAATAAAAAATGAACTACAAGAGATGTGCTTGTCTGGAAATTGATTGACATAGATGATTTATAGGCTATAAATTGATACAAAAACTATATAGAGTGTCATGAATAGAGACTACAAGTCATGAAACCTCCTAAATAATAGCATCATCCCTTGGACAATAGCACACTACAATAGTGTCTGCTATGATGTGATAATGTCCTTTTACAATTAGTGAGATTGAGCTTCTAGGTGGAGTTTCACCTAGTCTTGAGACACCTGTGCTTGAGTAGATGAATGTTGGTTCACTATCTATTCACTATTTTTTATTTATTTTCATACAAAACCATATGACTTCATGTTTTAGGCTATTTAAAGAACACAACTATAAAATAGTGGTGTTAGTAGGATGGACATGACCTCAAAATCCCATGTCCTGAGTGTTGACTATATACAAATACCTTAAAAAAGGACCAAGTATAATATAGTTATCCCAATCTAAGTGTTAGTGCAAGTGAAAGTAAATGCCAGTATGAGTTCTAGTTTCAGTACTTTGAGTTTGACTTAATACTGAAAATTGGAGTAATTTGAACTTTGGCCTGCTTTAGATTGGTGTATGTATAAGTAGGGTAGAATAGGGATCAATGACATTGATTTTCATAAATGTTTCTAAGTTTATCTATGAGTATTTGGATATAATTTCCCTCTAGTGGATAAGTGAATGAAATTGGTGTAAATGTATCATTATGGTGCTTGTTAATAAGTGAAATAGGTCTAGGCTGACCTTAGGATTTCTTTGGGGAATAAAAAGATATTAGTTAGGAGAGTAAGGATCAAAAATATGGTACCATGGTCCTTGAGTCAGTAGCACATTTTGCTAGTGTCCAATAGGCCTCGCTAATGTCTAAGGGGAATAAGTTGGTGAACAAGGGACTTGGGTACGTAGGAGGTGGCTTAATATTACTATTGGTGTATTTGGGAATAAGTTAGATTCACAAAAAATCTATAAATTAATCAAGAGATGACCTAAGATAGGTTAAGGGCTAAGCTAGGTCAAGGTGGTCAACTGGCATTTAGATGAGTATAATATGCATTATTAAGAACATGATTAATTATTTAATCTAATGAATCAATAGTTATAGTTCTACTTCCTCCTTATGCTTAAAATAATGAAATTTTTGGGGAGTATGATTTCTGATCATTCACCCAAAGATATACACATGTCTCTCTATTTCTCTTAAAAATAGTATATTATTTTGTGTTGTTTGATTATGTGGGGTTTTATATTTTAAATGATCCAATGCCATTTTGATCATGTTCAAATCCCACTAGGTTGAGGCCACTTGTGTTTATTGAGATTTTTATTGTGAAAATTTTCATTTTTCTTGGAATTTTTTATTTTGATGATTGGATAATACCTATATATTGAATACTCCAATGACGAAACTTAATCCATAAAAAATTCTCCCATATAATGTGATTGTGTTATTGTTCTCCTTTTCTATGTGAATGAAATGATGACTTTTTACACCTTATAACTCTTGCTTTGGCTTGGTGTTTTGGTGCTTAAAACATGGGATGTGACTAATCCTAGTGATAGTTTGGCAATTCAGAATAATATGGGAGAATTTATTAGTGTGCAATAGTCTTTAAATGTGCAATAGAGAAGTACCAATTCCATTATGAATGAACACTTAATTTCTTTTTAGATGGGTCCAATTGAATAATGTATCACACCATCAACACACCAATATTATAGGCCATCCCTTAGGGTGTGTCTGATTTTATAAAATTGATAGTGGTGGGAGGGTTCCCTATAGAGTTGGTCATTATTGACTAGTGATAACAACCAAAAATATGAAAAGTTATCTATGTATAATTGGACACCTCTTTGTAGATATTTTTACATGACATTTAGTAGATTTAAATTAAAAAAATCATATTATTGAAGGTGTATAATAGTATAATAGAAGGCCTAACTCAAAAGATAACATCAAGCATGACAAGATAGAAAATTATAGCCTTATTTGTGTGCTCAAGTCATACACTATAAATGTGTGTCAATATTTTCATTATTAATTATTTAACGTTGAATTTTAGTATCTAAAAGGTCACATATGAATATAGAATGATAAAGAGTATAAAATAATAACTTGTCATTTATTCAAGTAATGAAACTCATGTTTATTAGCATTTAATGTTAAATCCATTCATAAATGATTTATGATTTAACTTTTAATAGAATTAAGGAATGTAAAACCCTAGGTTGTTAAGGTTATGTAATAATAAAATAAGGAATAAATATGCCATAATTATAGCATTTGACTTGTATAATATTTGATCTCATAGACTATTCTATAAATATAAAATGAACTATAAGAGATGTACTTAGCTAGAAATCGATTAAGATAGATGAATCACATCATGGAAAATGGTACACATAATTTTTAGTGTCATAACCAAAGACCAAGAGTCAATAACCCGATTGGATAGTAGTGCATTCCTTTAGATAGCAGCACACTATGCTAGTGTTCATTGGGGTGAGGTAGTTTCCTTCTTTAAGAAGTGAGAGTGACCTTCTATGTGGATCTTTGAAAAGTGCCAAGATGCCTTTGCCTCAAAGGATGAGTGTTGGTTCACTATATATTCCCTATTTTTGATTGACTTGCATGTGAAACACTAGGCCTACATGTTTTTTATGGTATTTTAGTAATATAGTTATAAAAGAGTAGAATTAGAATGGTAGGATGGATATGACCTGAAAAGCCCAAGTGCTGACTGCTGCCTACATACCAATAACTCAAAAAAGGATTAATCCCAATGTAGTTATCCCAATCTATGTGGTAATTCTAGTTCAAATGAATGATAAAATTAGTGATTTAAGTGTGACTTGGGAGTCAAAATCTAATTAATATGATCTTTTGGTTTTTGTATATGGGTGTATGCATAAGTAGGGAAGTATAACAATCCATAAACTTGATTTACAAAAATATTTCTAAGTTTATTTATGAGTATTTCCATCTGATTTCCCTCTAGTTTATATGTGAATAAAATTGGTGTATATATATCATTCTAGTTCTTCTCAAGAAGTGAAATAGGTCTAGGTTAACCCTAGGAGTGATTTGGGGATCATAAATATATCTATTGGCAAAGTAAAGGTTAAAAGGATAATAACATAGTCCCTAGGTCACTAGCACAATGCATTAGTGTCTAAGGGGATGCACTAATGTCAAAGTGGAATAAGTTGGTGAAAAAGAGGCCTAGGTGCCTATAAGGTGGCTTATACTACTTTTTGTGTATTTAGGAATAGGATGGAATTGTAAAAAAGATATAAAATGATTAAGAGAGGCCTTAAGATAGGTCTAGGGAGAAGGAAGGACAAGGTGGTCTCAAGTCACACTTATTTCACTAAAATGACATTTTAGATGACTAAATTTGTACTGTTTATTCTAGAAATTCAATAAAGTTATATAACTAGGATGAAGGAAAAGAAATTTACTTGGACTTACCAATGAAGTGAATCCTATGAACCTAGGTTTGAGTCTATAAAGAATGATCCATTGCATGTCCTATAAATAAAGTATGAAGGAATCAATACTTATTTAATAAACATAAAAATCAAAGACAAAACTAAGTAAAGAGATGAGATAAATAGTAAAGGAAATAATACACCTCATTGGGTACATGAACCAATGCTAAAACCCAGTGACATCCTCTATTTGTGCATGTAGATAGTGCTAAAATGATGAATAACATGGGTTGAGTTGATGGCTTGCTAAATCATCATGTGTGGGTGGCTTAAGAAATAAAGTTATCCTTAAATCCATCATAACCTATCATTTCTTTGTGGATCATAATCTATGAATAAATTTGATTAGATTGATGTCTTGTGCAACCCTCCTATGTAGGTGGCTCAAGAACTCAAGTAGGCTATGAATCCATCAATGCCTACCCATGTGTAGTAGGTATATCTGAAACTAAAATTAGGAAATGTAACTGAATCTATGTAATGTAGCTAAAACTATAAAGTATGGATCTAGGGCCACATAAAAATTCTAAAATTAAAAATGGCTCAAGGGCCACTCAGGCACTCGGGTATTTAGCTAAAGGATTAATCAATAATTTCAACTACTATAGATGGAATAAGGAATCAATTTAGTTCAAAAATTGTGAAAATAGTGTCTAGAATAACAACATGGATAATGATATGGATCTACTAATCAATCTGAGAATACTTTATTCAAATGGAAGTTATGGTAATAATGTGCCAAACACATTCCCCTAAATTTGATATCTTTACATATGGATTCTAGATTCAGTCATAATAATCTATGTCTAAGTATCTAAAACTAAAATGGGAGTGATTATGCCACACATGATGTCCCCAATATGAGAAAACATATGTAAGTATGCTTACAATTGATCATAAACTC
>JARHVA010008382.1:187500-190000 GCA_037957365.1 Torreya grandis | reverse complement strand
ATCTAAGTTCTAGTGTAAGTGAAAGTGAATACAAGTATGAGTTTTTCTTTGAGTGATTTGAGTGTCATTTAAGACTAAAAATATGAGTAATTTGAGATTTGGGCTACTTTAGATGGGTATGTAGAAGTAGGGTAGAATATGGATCAATGACCTTAATTTACATAAATGTTTTTGAGTTTGTTTATGATTATTTGGATCTAATTTCCCTCTAGTGGATAAGCGAATGAAAGTGGTGTATATGTAGCACTTTGGTGATTATCAAGAAGTGAAATAGGTCTAGGCCGACCCTATGAGTATTTTACGGGATAAAAGGATATCAATTTGGAGAGTAAGTATCCAAAGCATAGTAGCATAGTCTTTGGGTCTATTGTATAGTGTAATAGTGTCCAATAGGTAATGATAATGTCTATGTGGCATAGGGTATTAAACAAGGGACTTGGGTGCCTAGGAGGTGGATTAGTGCTACTTTCAGTGTATTTAGTAATAGACTGGGCTCGTAAAAAAGCCAAAAATTGATCACGAGAGGGCCTAATATGGTTTTAGGGATAATATAGGACCATGTAGTCTCAAGTGACACTCATTACACTAAAATTACATTTTAGATGACTACAATATGCATAATTAGGAACATGGTTGTTTATTTAATTGAATGAATCAATAATAATAGTTATACTTCTTTCTTATGATTAAAATAATGAAATTTTTGGGGCGTCTGATTTGTGATTGCTCATCAATATATATTGATGATCAATCACAAATCATACACCCCAAAAATTTCATTATTTTAATCATAAGAAAGAACTATAACTATTACTATTGATTCATTGAATTAAATAAACAACCATGTTCCTATTTATGCATATTTTTTGTGATTAAAATAATGAAATTTTTGGGGTGTATGATTTGTGATTGTTCATCAAAAGACATATATGTTTCTAGTTGATTATGCGGGGTTTTGTATGTTAAGTGATCTAATGTCATTATGATCATCTTCGAATCCCACCAGGTCTAGGACACATGTGTCTACTAAAATTTTCAATTTGAAAATTTTCCTTTTCTTGGAATGTTTTATTTTGAGCTTCTTACGCTCCATTGTAGACTTAAACTTAATTAACTTATTTGATCTTTTCCTTTGGTTGAGATATGATCTCTATATCATATATATTTTATTTGTATTTATGTGGTCAAGGTGAATAATCTTCTTGAATTAAATCCATGGCATATTATTTTTCCATTATTATTTATCTTAACTATCAAGTGATACTTTTCTAGTGATGAAAAAGATTTAACTTTTCAAATCATATTTCATGGAGCAATGCAATGATCACCATCAACCTTTTTCCTTACGGATACCTTGTGGGTCTACATACATGTTGGTTTAAAAATTCTATCCAAAAGTAAAATCCCATTGCCTTACTAAATCTAATTAAAAATGAACATATCTTTTTTGAATAGTTACAATCACCTAGTTAAAATTAATGTTATTAATTTATTGCTAAATGATTAAGAGCATTTTATGGATTATGATCTCTTTGATTTAGCTAATTGGAAACCCATTTTTAATCATACCACTTGGAAGCCAATCTATCTATAAAAAGTATTCACTTCTCAAGAAACACATTGTGGGTTATAGCCACTCTTTGACCTTGTGATTATATAATGATGACACATGGATGACCATGATTTAGTGAGAAAATAGTTGTAACCTTATGTCTCTTAAGGTTGTGGGAGGCACAAAAATAGTGTAGTCATTTTAATATTAAAATAAAGGCATAACAATTTATTTTTATATGTTCATAGGTAACTCATGATGAGAAAATGTGGAAACATTATAGTGTCACACTAACAAAATTCACCATGTGGAAGATTTAGCTAGTAGCCAGTGTTTGATACCACAATAGGGTTTTTGATCTATATATTGCAATTTGTTGTATTTGATATCCACTGAGACAACTGGATTTATCCATCCACCATGATATAAAACTTAAGAAATGCGGGGTCATGTGGATATGGTGATCCTAATTAGTTCTATATAAAATGATTTCTAAAAGTTGAGACCACATGAGTGGTATGGACCACATATGTTTAACATCAAGATGGTAAATGGCCACAACCCTATAAATAGAATATATTAATGTGATTTCAAGGTGGCCACTCTATTAATAATTATAACTATGTGAACTTTTTGACTCATGGGAATATTTATATAAAATATAAATTATGTATAATAAATAAGTGTGGAATTAAAGAAAATGACACTATATGTTGATTTTGTTGGAGAATCTAACATTAATGAAGATTATATAATTGATGTTTAATTGGTACAGGTTTAGAGGAATTTCATTAATATTCAAATATATTGAATCCAATGATGGGATCTCTTTTAGCTTTCTAAACTTAGATAATATTTTTAATTCCTAACTATAAATGCAAGATCATGATATGGCATGTGCTTGAAAAATTAAAACATGACTAAAATATCTATATTAGTTTGAAAGAA
>JARHVA010008382.1:157500-180000 GCA_037957365.1 Torreya grandis | reverse complement strand
TCTTTTCCTTATTTTTCTCTGGAACTTGCTACTCCTAATTTACATCTTCATCTTCATCACCTTCATCATTTTCTATATGAAATTAATATACATTTGAAACATTAAATACTAGAGATATATCAGAATTTTATTGTAAACTCACCTCATAAGCATTGCCATTAATTTTCTTCATAATTCTACATGGCCTGATTTTCTTATACACCAACTTATTATACATGCCCTTTATAAATATTTTCTTCCTCAGGTAAACCATTACCAATTCTCCTTCTCCAAATACCTTGGATCTTCTTCTAACATTAGTTGTTACTTCACATTTCTCATTACTTTCTTAGAACTTTCTTCTTACTCCTTACAACTTCTACATATGCTCTGTAAATGTTTCTACATCATCATTAATACATTATACAATCGATAATTTTACCAAATATAAAACAACCATAGGATTTCTTCCATAACCAATCTAAAATGGTGACTTTCCTATTGATTTATTTACTAAACTATTATATGAAAACTTAGCTTGTGGTAAAGTCATGTCCCATTGCTTGGGCTTCTCTCCCACTAGGCATCTCAATAAATTTTCCAGGCTTCTATTCACCACTTCTGTATATCCATCTATTTGTGGGTGATATGCACTACTGAATTTTAGCTTAGTACCAATCTTATTTCACAAAGTCCTTAAAAAATGATGTAAAACTTTTGTGTTCTTATCTGAAGTAATAGTTTTTAGAACACCATGCAATATCACAATATCTTAAAAAATAACAAACTCTAATGGCATCATTGATTTTTTTACATGTAATGAAATGAACCGTTTTAGAAAATTTGTCTACAATAACAAAAATCGAATCATTATCTCTCTGTGTGTTTGGTAATCCTAACATAAAATCTATACTCAAATCTGTCCATGGTCCTCTTGGAACCGGTAATGGTATATATAATCTAGTATTTTTTGCATGTCTTTTAGCCCCCTGATATATTCTACACCTTGAAATATACCTTGTCGCGTCTCTTTTCATCTTTGGCCAAAAATACGTTTCCTCCACCAAATCTATTGTCTTCATCTTACCAAAATGTTCAGCGAAATCACCACTATGTAATTCTCTTATTATATTGTCTCGTAAAGACTCAACCTAAATGAACAATTGTTTCCCTTTGAAGAGATAACCTTCTTGTATAAGATACAAATCATGAATAACATCTGCCCCACTTATTAATGGATTCCTACACTACTCAACTATCTTTCTAAAATATGGGTCAGTATCATATAATTCTTTGATAGCTTCAAATCCAACTACTTCACTCACCATGGTAATTAATAACGCTACCCTCATGCACAATGCATCAACTATTTCATTTTATTTGCCTGATTTATGCTTCAACACAAAAGTAAACCCAAACAAGAAAGAAACCC
Organism: Torreya grandis; assembly: GCA_037957365.1. NCBI lineage: Eukaryota > Viridiplantae > Streptophyta > Pinopsida > Cupressales > Taxaceae > Torreya > Torreya grandis. The sequence goes on along the minus strand of JARHVA010008382.1, from coordinate 178,589 downwards.
ACTTTGCATGCCTACTATTCAACTTCTTTTGTATATTCACATACTTCAAAACTTCATGATCTGTAAATAAGATAAAATTCTTAGGCACCAAGTAATACAAGAAGGTCATTTTGGCGCATAGAAGAGCTCAAACAGAGCTATGGGTCAAAAGTTATGGCCTCCGGATGGTCGGCCCATTTTTTCTATAGTAAAAAATGTCCATATGAACTTCGATCCAGATCCCAGGCATCTTGCAGCCCCTCATTGTGTCAAAAAAAACAATCAGTCAACTCTTGACAAGTAACTGAAATTCTCTCAAGAAGGACCTGAAGAAAATTTCATTGATGTTACCAATTATGTCTCAAAGCAAAGCAAAATATTACATTCCTGTGGTTTTTTTCCACCATGGCGGCAACTCCTATATACAAACATATTTGTATATTTATTTGGTGGTAATACAAGGCATATTACACTGAGTGCTAGTACTCGACTCCAAAGTATTACGTAATCACAATTAAATTCTTATAAAAAGAAATAAATTATGATTGAATTCGAAGTATTCCGGAAAGATGCTAGACATATTTCAACTACTACCAATATCGATCCAAATAGATATTGGTGGTGATTTAGCTTTCTCGCTTACACGGACAGACAAATAATGAGACAGGAAAGCAGAAGAATCCCAACACATTCTATCGCACTCTTGTGTTTTCTATAATTATTTTTGGGCAGGCTTCATATATAGTTTTGGCTTGCAGGTACATATAGTAAACTGTGAATGTCTTGATTCTAGAACGAGCTACGCCTGCGCGCGATAAATTCACAATCAGATTTGGGAAACATCCAATCGAATATCAATGTGGATTTTTGTGCATTCTGCCCGTGAATCCTTCTCAATATTATATTAAACATTCACAACTTTCAACTATACACATTCATACTCAAAGGCTGTGAATGCTGGAAAGAATAATGGTTTCTCTCGATTTTCAAACACTCCGACAGCGGAATTGTAGCCATGTATTTTTTGTTGAATAATTTATTTGTCGGAATCATAAGTTACAAGGAACCTATGCTTATCTAATTTACATTAAACTTTTAATAAATATTCCAATCCATAGACAAGAATGGATCCTACTTGGAAATCTAAAGGACACCGGTTTCAATGATTTGGTGTTACCTAGTTGAGTGACTTCAAAGAAATTGGCCTGCAAAATGGGCGTGACAAAAGGTTACTTAATGTCTTCACTTTAACAATATTATAGTAGTGTTTAGTTATTATTCTTCAACTTTGTCGGCAAATAATGTTTAAAAATGGATAATTATTTTGAGATAATGGAGAAGGATTTAGGAAAGATTATCAAATTTTCATTTGGAAAGCTACATCTTCGGTTTGGAATCTCTCAACATATATATATAGAATATTGGGCGCCCACAAAGTACGGACAGAATGTTGGGTAGCTTGACTATTGTTGATCAATATTCAGGTGACCTTGTCGACATAATTTGGTAAATTGAAAATAGAACTTGCAAGCCAACTAATATAAAAATGTCAAGAAAGAATCTATGATCAAACTAGAACAGAGACGGAAAGACGAGTCAAGGTTTGGTATTTCAATTGAAATGATGGTAACAATGTGAAGTCAACTTTTGAAGAGATCATACATATTTACTAGTAATTGTATGGAGGAGGTCACATACGAACAGTAATAAATAAAAAAAAAATCCTTTACTAATTGTTTGAAAGATAAAGGAAGTAAAATACAAATCAAAGATTGTAGAAATCTGCTTGACTTTTTAGATAACAAAAATATAACATAAAAGAAGTAAAAAATGATTCAATTTTTCTATAGGATTAAGAGAAGTTAAGGGATAACATATTCTCCAACAAAGATAATGGATGCCACAAAACTATGATGCATCATATTATTGCATAACCAATCTTATTATGTTTCGTTCATTCTAATTATATTTTCTATTTCTCCACAAGGAATTATAAACGAAAAGATACTTTAAAATATTTAACTTCATTGTACACCATAATTGATAAACTATGTCTAAAGCATTCAAATATTGATCAAACATTAAAAACTAATGTTTAATTTTAAATTATATGATAAAGATTGTAGTACCTAAATTTGGTCATGAATACTTGAACATCCTTATTTTATTCATTTTCAATATTAATTGACATGTGGATTTAATTGACACTTATTTCACCGATTTTATCTGAAGCATTCAAATATTGATCAACCTTTAAAAACTAATGTTTAATTTTAAATTATATGTTCAAAATTATAATGCCTAAATTTGGTTATGAATATTTGATCATGCCTATTTTATTCATTATTAACATTAATTTACATGTACACTTAATTGACACTTATTTCGCCAATTTGACCTATTCTAATCACAAGGAAATACCTACTTCCATTGTAAGGCCATTTCCACCTACATAGATGATCTTACTATTGAAAACACCTTTATGCATATTTATGCCTTAAATCACACCTAAAAAAAATTTAATTCTTCCAATGGGACACTAATGGCCAATAGGATAGGTGTGCCGAACAATCATATCCCTGTTTAACGATTCTATCCTTCCCTCACAAACAATCAAAACTAAAAAATAAAGTATTTTTATGGTCAGCCTAAATAATCTTAAACTCTCCAATGGGTCTTTTCCACTATTGAGTCATTATAAAATAATTTTCAATTCTTTTATTTAAAACATCTTGAAAAAATTATCAATCATATCATATGATATTATTCACACAAGTGAACACAAGATGAAAGTTCCCTACTCTTTCCAAATTAGCTTGCAAGCACTTCAAGAAATAACGAATCAAGTCTCAATTCAGTCTTATGCATTGCTAGCCTAAACATGATCAAATATTCAATCGAATTCTACATGGATTAATATAGTGAAAGGAAGAAAATTGCACAGAGTACTTAAGTGGGAGAGCTACATTGAGGTTTGATCAATCTTTGATGTATTGGTATATAAGTAGTGATTCACACAGTGGGGTGTTTAGGTCTAGCACAAATCCAACCTATAACCTTTTTTCATCATTTCACATCCATTTATCTCATTCTTGCATAAAATAGGGTTTTGAGCTTCAAGGAAACATCTATCGGCTCACATGCATCATAGAAAATAAATCTATCACAAAAATACATATTTTATATAGTTGGACAAGATTATGCCTTATTTTATAGCATTATACAGAAATGGAAAAAATGCCAGCAAAGGACAATAGTCTCCATCACTATTGAACTTACTAGGAACTCATATCCATACATAGTCTAAAGATCATCTTTTAGGAGTATTTTAGGTTTTCATCATCGTGATTATTTCCATATTTTTGTAGTCAATATAGTTAGTTAAATACTTCAAAATTATAAGTATATCTATATATAATATAGTTTAGTCTTGTGTGCATTCTTTGTATTTATTCAATTATAATTTTTTGATCTTAATTTATTATTTCTAAGTGTATTTACAACATCTTGATGTACTCAACTCACTTTATCTAGGTTGAAGGTAATATTTTATTAATCCATAATTCAAATAAAGCATTTGGTGAACGTATGTTTTGATTGAACCTTAACTAATCCTACGTTTCCTTTAGGGTTCCAACCTTATAGGCTTTCAAATTATTATTTAGTTTATTCCATCATTCTTGCCTCACTATTATAGCCATTGAAACCAGTAAAACCTAAAAATCTAAAGCTACTCAAAAAACTAGTTTTAATACAAATGCAAAAAAGTTTAATCAATACCTTGATTCCCATGTAGAGGAGATTTAGTCCATATTATTTTTATCACAACAATAACTTGAGATAAACATGTAAATGCAAATTGATTTCATGAACCAAATGATTCTCTTGAGAATCCCATCATCAACCTTACCACACGTGTAGCCACTACTAGTGTTGATACTACTATCCCAACCATATATTTAAGTTTAGGGACAACACATACTATATCATATATTTTTATTCCCATAGCAAAAATAATAATCCATTCCAATATTTTTATAGCTACAAATACTCCATCAGATACATTACCTACTGCATAATCTCTTGAGTAAGCCATTCTATTTTTGAAAATTAAGGTGTTGTAACTAGAGAAAGGTATTTCAAGAGCTATACAATCATTAGATTACCATGATTTAATTAATAATACTTTATCACATGATATCACATCCTTTCATTTACCCGTTATATTTTTAGTTCTTAAGATTATTTTAGATGAGGGTAAAGGAGACCTTGAACAACAAGTACTATCATTTCACACAATATGTTGAGATTATGAATTTAATGATAAATTCATAAATAAACTCTTTCCAATGAGTTTAAAATAATATTTTTTACTTTGGTTTGATGAATTACCTACTCAATCTATGAAAGCGTTCAATGTTAAATAATATTTATTTGTCAAACACTTTGTTATCAACATGGATTGGAACCTTTTGTATGCATAAATTTCCTAGATCAAATAAGGAATTAACAAACCTATCAGTAAGTATGTGCTTCATTACAAGACTATGTTGACAAATATAAGGAAATTACTAGAAGAACATATATTAAAGTACATATTGAAAACAAATTCTTACACTCCTATATGATTAAATAATCTGTAAGAAGATATAACTATTTGAAGATATATGTCATAATATAAGAGATTAAGAGCTCAAACTTCTCAATTTGAATAGGATTAAGTATACATATGCACCTAATATGGATACAAAAAAAATTCAAAGAAAACCATCCTTAGCTTTATTTACCTACTATGTATACAAGCAAATTTCAAAGAAAACCATCTTACAAATACAAGGCTTAAGATATTGAATAAACATAAAGATACAATTTAATGTTATTTCTCAACCTTCCAATAAAGTTGTTTTATCAAATCAACCATGAAGTAACTATTATAGATTCCTACAACCACCTTATAAATTGGTACAAATGTTGATTAAATGTCACGTAATCACATTACCACCTCCATATGAATTTGACATGAATAATAAAAAAGTAATTTTCTTTTAACAATGCATTTTATGATTATCATTGATGCAATCTTCAATCTACAAACAAGTATTTAATCTTAAATATATCATTCAGGATATTATTGACAATAATGTTATCTAGGTAGATGATCCTATTGAGGAAATAAACCCTACAAAGATTGAAAATTTTAAGCTAAATGAAAATTAGTGATCCATTCCCTAAGTTTTATAAAAATAATGACACTTTAAATGTGCATAATACATATAATAATTACCCACGTCCTATATCATATGATCACCATTTAAATGTTATTATTAGTATAATTACTCCAAATTTTACACCACATACTATGATAACTTTTCATGATAGTGAAATAGTTGTTGATGATTTTGAATATAATGCTTTATGTATTTGAGATTATATTGATCAATAACCTATTCATAGTGTGATTATTTATAAGGTATAAAGCGAAAATTCATGCACAATTATATTGATTCATTGATTGGGTTACACAAAAAAAGACATAAGTGCACATGTTCAAAGTTTTAGGACCCTAATTGGTAAGAAATATGACACTTTGTGTCATATTATATTACCTCTTCAAGTGGGACATGTTATACTATACAATCCTTTTATTTATTTTACCATAAAATGTATTTTTTAATATGATATTAGGATGACCATGATTGTAAAAAAGTCATGTTTTGCCTTATATGATCCATACATTCTTGAAATACATTTATTTCAATAAATTTATTAATATTCTAGGGATAAGCTATGAGCATCCCATACATTTCATACTACTTCCTCCTTCCCATCCACCACCACATTTAAGTAATGCATATATGCACAAAAAAATCATGTTTTTGACATCTAAGCAAAAGTCTTTGAATCAAGAGTTGTAAAAGGTTAAGAAGCCAACAAAGAAAAATCAAGTTTATCATAAACAAATCATCTGCTTTGTAATAATGACACACACTTTCACTACCTCCTAATGTGAATATTTATACTCTACAACATATTCCTCAAAATATCCAACAATTATAAAAATATTCTACATCTTCTCATGTGGTTTCAAGCAGTTTTATAGCTCCTAAATCCATATATCCTAATAATTCTCAAATACATCATTATTTAGATATGTTTATTACTAAATTAATTACACATTTAGATTTTAATATCTAAACATTAGATACTTTTCACTCAACTAAGGAAAGGAGTTTCAAAATGATTATTGATTGGGATGATGGTGATCTCAATGGAATCATTGGATATCTTGGGCATTATCACAAAATTAAAAATTTTGTTGTCAAAATCCAAAATATAAAATTATAGCTATATAGAGCTTTTAGACCATCACGTCTTATTGTTCTATTTTCTTGCACTTATGATCACTTGATAATTTCTTCTATGCCTTTGTATGTCATTGAATTTACTGGCCACTTAGCCCTCCTATTTTCAATTCCTAGATTTGATTATACCAAAACAAGAATTAATTGTGACCAGACATGTCATGTTCCTCTCTTATTTTTAGAGTTTGCAACACAAACACATTATTCAGCCAAGATAGAACTGCTAGACTCAGATAAAATCACTCGTAAATAATCTCCTAACACAAATCCAACAAGTAAACATTTTTTAATATTTCACATCCCTTTATCTCCTTGTAGAACAAGATAAGGTTTTAAGGTTTAAGAATAAATGTATCAGCCTTGCATGAATAAAAATATATATTTATCTCAGAAAGGTATATTTTACATAGTTAAAAAATACTTGCCTTATTTTATAGCATTATGAAAAAGGACATAAACACTATAAAATGATAATAGTGCCTATCATTATTGACCTTAATTGGTGTTCATGTTCGTATAATAATTGAGGATCATCTTCTAAGAGGATTTTGAGTTTTCATATTCATCACTGTTTCTTTATTTTTCTAGTTATCATGGTAAAAAAATGCATAAAAAACTAAATGCATCTCTTTTTAACATAGATTAGTCATGTTTGCATTCATTCTAATATATAAATTCCAATTTTTTACTTTCAATGTTTTGTTTGTATGTGTATTTATAGAACCTTGATTTATTCACTTCAATTTCTTGAATTATTATTATTTAATATTTTATTAACTCATGATTCATAGAAAATAAAGATAAGGAAATAATGAAAAAGCAAAGATGGTTTGAAATCAAAGGGGAAACTGCTAAAAAAATAGTTGTATAGGTTTTTATGATTAATCACCAAATTCCTAGGTTACTATATAGTTGAATACACTAGGAAGCTTGTTAAACATATTTTTACATCCTTAAAATAGTTTAAACATTTTAAAATACACATATGTGTTCCAGAAAAATGTTTCTTGGATAATATTGCATAAACAATCATTTTTCAGAGCTATTAAAAACACATCATTGTTAGATAATTTTAAATTTTAATTGAAAAGAATAATTTTATTTATAAAACTAAATACTGTACAATATCAATCATACAAAAAGTGGCTGAAAAATATCACACCCCAATATGTTAAATAACACATTGAGGCAAGCTCAAAGAGAAAAATCAAATCAAAACATCAAATTACATGTACTACCAAAGTAATAAGTGTTTTTAAATAAAAAATATACTTAAGACTAAAAAAGACAATCCCATTAAGGAGAAACAAAAAACATGGAAATTTGATGAGAGAGACTACCTAGCTTTCTCGTCAACGTATAGTTACTAAAAGAACATAATAAAAGTTCATATGATTGATTTCCAATATCCTATGCTACTATATACTTGAATTCACTAGGAAACTTGTTAAACATATTTTTACATCCTTATAAAAATTTAAACATTTAAAAATCTATGTATGTGTTTAGAAAAAATGCTTCTTGGATATTATTTAAAAATACATAAAAAATTAAAATATGTTAAAAGAAACATCAATGTTAGATACTTTGAAATTTTTATTGAAAATAAATATTTTATTAATATTAATTAATAATATACAATATTGATTAAAAAAATACATGGATATAAAATATACACCTAATAATGTTGAAAAAACATTGAGGCAAGCCCCGAAAGATTAGTTTAATCACAACATCAAAATATATGTACTATAAAACCATAAGTGTTATTCAATAAAAAAAGACAAAAAAAATTGAACTAAATACCATATAAATAAAGTCCATTAAGTATAAACAACACAAATGGTATATATATGAGGGGGACTATATGGTTTCCTCTCCCAACCACTTGTGCTTAGAGGATATGGAGTATTTGATACAAGATCCCATTCACATGTCTACTATTTTTTTTAGTATCCTCCACATAATGAAATAGGGAGATTGAAATATATAGGTGAATAAATGTGTCATAAGGAGGGCCCCACCAAATATTATTACTACAATGCCTAATATGGTAAACAACATGGTGCTCGTAGGGAGGCGATGGTTGTTTGCGGTGAGGAGACACACTCTACCTGCTTAATGATTGTTCATGCTACAATAATTTTACCTAGATCTAAGAGCAAGAGCTTTGGTATGTAATATTCATATCTTAATGACTAATAACAAACATATCACTCCTATCGTAATCCAAAAGGGTTTGGAGATGTGCCACCTCCATGAATACTATATCTACTTGAACTTGAGTTTAGAAGAAATCATTAAAAATTACAATAACTCTATTACTCATAGGGAAAACTCTTTAGATAGATTTATTATAAAAGATATCATTGTTTGTAGATTTTCATATAACTAAAATAATATCAACATGAATAATATTTAAAAAATTGTTGTATCTTGTAAGTAGCATGGTCGAGTCCCTAAGAAGAAACATTTTATAGGTAAATAATTGTATAATAAAGTGGTAAAAATTGTATGATTTTATGTTAAGGGTGAATTAACATGGGGACAAATTAGACTAAGTGTTTTAGAGTCCTAAATTGATGAGAATTATGATATATGTGATTTGATACCCCCAGGTTTATAAGCCACTTACCAATCAATAGTCCTTAATAAAGGATGCACCAGATAAAATGATTTCTTTGGCTCAATGTGGGTTTTCTAAAGTTTGGAAAAACATATATACCAAATGAAATCCATAAGCCTTATATTATATAGGTGGTTTAATGGTTTTCTTTGAGTATGCTACAAATTTAGGAGATGATACCCAATTTGAGTTTTTATATTGGCATAAGAGAGTAGTCATAGACTAGTTTTAGTCTCCCTAGTAAGGGACTCTGATAGAAACACAAATTTCATGGAGGAACTCATTAGGTATGGAGTTTTGAATTCATTGAATTGACTTAGTATGCTTTGATTTGAGATATTATTTGAGTCTCAATGTGTCTTATGAGAGCCACAATATGGATGTTTTGTAAATAATACCCCAATAATATTATTTCCTTTTTTGAAAATCTTGAGACTTTTAATCTAAGGAGATATAGAAAAAGTAACATTGTGAAGGTTGAGAATGGGTGATCAAAAAATGGAATGAGAATAAATTGAGAGACCAAATCTAAATCCATCATCAACATCTAGGTTTAGAATTTCATAGGCTTCCTATATGCTTTTAATTATAGAAGTGATACCCACCTAAACTAGCCCATGAGAAAGAATAAAATTGTGTAACTCAAAACCTTTTGAAGTCTTTTAGACAAGAGGGTTCCTTTGGTAATTTAGTGTTTTAGAACAACCTTCCATAATTCATTTTTTTAATGGATTTGTATTATTCAATTTAACTATTAAAGGATACTTTTTAAGTATAATGTTAGTGAGCCCAAGCCCCACATCTTTTTTAGGTCTTACGTACATATCCTAGGAAACCCTATTGAAACCCCTTTGGCATTCCAAGTTGATATAAATGTAGTCCATCAACAACTTTTCCATTTTAGTATAGGCAACTTGAAATGACCTTAAAAAGGAGAGTAGTATGTATGAGTAGAAACCAATACTTTGGAGCACACATTGAGCTTACTTTCGAAGGAAAGAGGATTGGTGATCAAACAATAAATTTTTTTATCAATCATTTACAGAACATAAATCCAAATCCCAACAAGGGAGGCCCTAAAGGTAAAATAAATGCTCAAAAACTAAATTCCATGCCTATAAGCATCTATTACCATTGATATACTTCCATCCAAGTATTTTTGGGGCAAATGGATTTCCTATAGCACTGAATCTTTTACCGCTCATTAAAAAATTATGACATTGGAAAAAAATGTCAATAAATTCCATGGAATTCTTAAAAGAGGCCACTTCATCCAAAAGTGTGAGAAAATAATCATCCTCAAAATTACCATTAATTATATATTAGTCACACTTGGGGAGAGAGATGAATCCACCAAGACTCTATATGAATAGTGGAAATAATATAATTGAAATATTATACAAATAACACATATAGGAATGGACCCAAGGGATAACCTTCTCTTGTACACCTAAAAAGTCAAAAATTATGGGATTGTAATGCGTTAATGGTAATGAAAGCTCCAATATTCCAAAAAAAACATGTTAACAATATAAACAAAACAAGGGTTAAAATACATAGCTTGAAGCACAACAATAATAAAGGGGCATTCAATTATGTCATAGGTTTTCCAAAAACCATTATTTTTTTAACAAAAAATATAGCCATTATATGCATTCCAAAATATCAAAAACCTTGTGCACATTATATTTATGCCATATAAACTAATTTTTATCACTTCTAACCATGAAGGTAAGAAAGTGTCTCAATCTGAGAGCAAGGGCTTTGGATACAAATTTTTATAAAACATCCACAAGGATTATTAACATCTAATTCAAAATAATCTCAAGGTATCCTACCTTTATGATGAACCGGATGTTTCCCTAATTAATGAAAGAGCCCAATTAATTTGGAAAAATAACTTTAGAATAGACTTTGTGAGGATCAATACCAACAATGTCCCATATGACCTAATAAAATTCATATCTGAAAACATCAAAATCAGTGGATTTATTAGAGGCCATTTGCATGTCTATTTCCATGATATCGTTAAGAGAAAAGGGTATATGACATGAAACTATCTTTGGTCAAAAGGAATTGCATTAGACAACTTTGAAACCTTGTAAAAGTAATGCTTCACATGTTGGAGAGAACAATTGATTAGAAAAAATTACATGGTAATGATGAACAAAGTCTTAAAAATTTATATGAGTTTGGTAAACCATAAATTGGCATATTGAGTGAATTTAATCGTATCTAAAATTCATTTAGAATGGAGAAGGGAAAATAATTAATTGGTAACCCTATCCCCTATTCTCAACCAATACATTGAGGCTCAAGGATGGGATACCCTAGACATGTAAGCTTCATAAATATAAAACTTATATATTCCTTAATTATGTTGAATCTAAAGACTAAGATTGAGAGGAGCAAGATCAAATTATTTTGAAATCCTATGGAATACACAGTATGATGCTTTTAGAGTATATTGTCAAAATATAGACACTTTATTCCCACAAATATCGAAATGTTGTGGTCCATGTAGTATAATTCAAGTAATAATCAACCAATCTCATATCCTCCATGGGCTTGGCACCAAATTATAGACTTGCTTGACATGGTCAAGAGTTTATTCATGTTAAAAATGAGTTGTGTTGAGATAAAATTATTGAGTGTGACGAAAATATGAACACTTGAGCTCTATTTTTAGACATACTATATTTTTAAGGTGTTTTGGAAGGTTATTTATTTTATATATGACCTTAATTTGTTTTTGGTCACATTTGGACACTTTGCAATGATTTCTTAAAAAAAGCTAAAACTATTAGTTCAATGTCAAAGCACTCAAATGAGTTTCCAAGTGGTGGGGTGCACTTTAGTGTTAGTTAAGGGAAATTAAATTGTGTTTAAGTCAATTCCTTTTTTTTTTCTGGAATTTTGGACACCAATTTTATCTAATTATAGCTTGTAGCAATCGACTAATATTGTCTTCTTGCATGGTGACCATAAAACTATCAATTAGTATTAGTGGTACTCTTGGTTTTATCATAAATTTATATTTATTTAATTTAAGTTGTATTAGAGTTTAATTTTATAAATATAATTATAGATAATTAATTAGTTAACAATTAAAGTTATTTATTTCATTTTTTTCTTGAAATAACTTATTATGCAAGTTATGTAAAAATCTTATTTTAATCATTATTTATTTAATTAAATTTCACAAAATAGAAGTGTAGTGATTTTGTTAGCGTAGCTAATTAATTAGCTATTATATTATTTTATTACTAGTTTATTTGTCAATCGGCAGCGAACCGATCTGGAGGTTATGACAGTTACAATTATGTAACTGATATATAACCGATCTCTTTTGTATATAAACACATGTTGTTCATTGAATAAATCATAAAAAGTTTTAAGCTTCCAATAATTTGGTATCAGAGTGCATACTAAGATCCTTTGTCTTCATCTGATCGCCACGTAGAAGAGCTGGAAAGCGTATATATCGCTTGGGAGAAAGTGCAATCGACATAGAAGCCTGATCAAGAATTTCACTCGAGCATTAGAACTTGAGTGCACGCAGCTGGAAGCTGACTGAGCAAGTTCGCAGCATGGCAAAGTCTAGCGGAAGAGTACGGATTGAAAGCATAAGAGAACAAAATAAGGATAGACGTAGAAGAAAGATGGCAACGTGTACAATAGAGAATTTTGAAGATGTTATATGCACAGCAGAAGCTTGATCGATGCATCAGTGTGTTTGGCGTATCAAAATGGTTGGTCGATGATTGAAAAAGTGCACAAAGCATGGAAAGTGCAACGCAAAGCAGTCAAGAAACGTGCTGGAAAAGCATAGGCAAGCGACGTGCTGGAAAAGCATTCCATTTACTTCAATCTTGTACCATGACATCTGTAACAAAGTTGAAAGAAGCCTTCAATGTACATATGCTCAATAAATAAAAGCTTTACGCTCCTTCAATTTGGATGGAAGCTAGTAAAAGCGTGAAACTGATTGAGTAAAGTAGAAGTTGATCATAGCAACCATAGCATGGTAGTCTACCTGACACACGGCAGAAAAAGAAGACCGGAGCAAAACCCTGCAAAGGTACACTTTTTTATATAGAATTTTGAAGCATAAAATACTGCTTGAATTGTAAAATTTTGTATAAATAAAGTAAAAGTAAAAAAAATATGTCTTCACCGAAACTCCCCTTGTCCGACTCCCAACTCCTCACAGGGACAAATTTTGCCATGTAGAAGATGAGGCTGCGAACGATTCTTTAATTCAAATAATTATGGAGCAACATCACTGGTGTAGTGACCCATTCTACCGGAGTTGATGAACAATCAAATGCAAAAGCCCTGACGTTGATTACACTTAGCATCATCGATGAGGTTCAACCTCATATTATGGATGTGTCAACATCGAAAGAGGCTTGGGACATTTTTTTCATGATATATGACGCAAATAATTAGATGAAGATACTCCATGTCTAGTCCAAGATTCATACTCTCAGTATGAAAGATGGCAATAAAGTTGAGGAATTATTATGCTAAGTAGCAAAACTATGAGCTCAATTGATGCGCTTGGAGAAAATATTGAGGACAAGTTGTTGATTGTGATGACATTGAGAGCTCTCCCATCTCAATTTTGCACATTCATCATGACATTGAACATCACAAAGAAAGCAACGTCTTTCAAAGAACTGGTGAAATTACTTCAAGATGAAGAAGCCATCCAGTCTGTACAAGAAGAGTTTGAGGATAAATCCCTGATTTCCAAGCAACGTGGTTAAAATTTCTTGAAAGGACCACCAACGAAGACACAAAAACAATAGAAATATTGAAAATAAAAAAGATGGTGTCATATTTACCAAACCAATATACATGATACTGATAGCTACTAATATAATGCCTTCACACAAGGCTCATCTAGTCAAAAGGGAACATCGAGTAGAGATGATTCACATAAATAAAAAAGAAGTCCTCAATGATAGAATAAGCACAAACATGTAACAACACAACATCAATAAGATGACGAATCTGAAGATGAAGTACCCAAAAAAGTAGAATGTATTTGTACATATAAAGATGCAGTTCTTATTTCCCAAACCTCGTCACACATGAGAAATGTTTGGTTTATCAACTCTAGTGCTAGAAAGCATATGATAGGATACAAGGAACTATTTGATTCATTGATGACTCAAGCCACTAGATATTGAGTTTGAATTGTAGATGATAAAGAGTATATTTCAGAAGGAATTAGTATTGTCACCATTCATCTCAGGACACAAGCCTGTACTCTCACAAAGATATTGTATGTCCTCATCTTGACAATAAATCTCTTCTCTTTGAGTCATCTCTTGAATCATAAGGTTAAGGTGGATTTCATGATCAATAATGGCACAAAATCCTATCTCTTCTCATAGGATGGTTAGATCATTGCTAGATATTTTTTGAATGATCGATTATTTATCCTCAATATAGTCTCATCCGATGTTGTTTCTCTCTCTACCTCTATGGTAGAATCTACAACATTGTGGTGTTATCATTATGGTCATGTTTTTGCTATTTATTTGAACCATTTTAGCTTTATATCCATGGTCCATGGACTCCCTTAGTTGTCTCATTCTTTTCTTGTATGCCCTGGATTCGTATCCAACAAATAACATAGGTTTTTGTTCGAGTCAAGTTCCTCACAAGCCAAGGATCATCTCAATGTGATACATATCGATTTATGAAAATCCATACCTATTTCATTCTAAATATTCAATTACTTTGAGTTATTTTTTGATGATTTCTATCGAAATAAATGGGTTTTCTCTATCAAGGAGAAGAGTGAAGCTTTAACTCATTTTAAGGTCTTCTACTATCTTGTTACCACCCAGTTTGGGAGGGGCCTTTTTGACTCCTACACTCAAATCAATGAAGCAATTCACATTTAAAAAATCATATTATTGAAGAAACATGACATCAAACAACACTTGACTTCTCCAAATATGCCCAAACACAATGGAATAGTAGATGGATGAAATCATTTAATTATGGATATTGCTCATTGCATGATTTATACTATGAAGTTGGATGCACCATTTTCGGCAGAAGTAGTTTAGAGAGTTGTATATCTTCTCAATAGGGCAAATAAAAATATCTTTCAAGACAAGATGCTAGAAGAGGTATGGAGTGGTCATAAGCCTATGATCTCTCATCTTAGAGTATTTGGTTGTATATCTTACATGTATATCCCTTATAAAAAGAGAAAGAAGATCAAACCCAAGAAACTCCAGTGGCTTTTATTGGGGTATATTACTACCTCAAAATCATATCATCTCATGGATTTGAAGACAAAGAAGATATATGAAAGTCAAGATGTGGCTTGTGAGGAGTCATTATTCAAATCTTATCGTAGGAGTTAGAACATAACACTTCTCATAGACTATTCCCATACTTAGATGATTTCAATGAAGAATCTTATCACAAAGAAAGTGAGTTGCAAGGAGAATTGTTCAATGATTTTGGAAATATAGAAGATAATTCTTCATCGAATCAGCAGTAGCATTGATGCCCAAAATGGGTAGAAAGCAGCATCAGGGACTCACACCTAAACTCTAATCTAGATACATCATCAATATTTGGGGCCATAGGATAGGTGAGATAAGAAGTTAATCTCACACTGATGAGTTTAGTAGTTGATATCACCGAACAAGAGACAATTCAAGAGGATTTATGTTAACCTTAGTGTAAGAAGGCCATGGATGTCGAATATGATGCCCTCATAAAAAATGGCATTTGGGAACTTGTCTATCTACCTATAGAAAATAAATACATTGGATATAAGAGTATTTTCATGTCGAAATACAAGGCCGATGGATCCATTGACAAATATAAATCATGACTTATTGCAAAGAGATATGCTCAACAAGAAGGAATCGATTATGAGGTGACATTTTCACCCACTACTAAGATTAAGACCATCAAAGTTATTTTCAAACTAATAACACAAAAGAGATGAAAGCTTTAGTAGAGAGACATGGAAAGTACATTCTTGAATGGTGATCTCAAGTAAGAATTATACATGACCTAGCTAGAAGGTTTCATTGATGAACATCATCCACATAAGGTATGTCATCTAATTAAGTCACTTTAAGGACTTAATCAATCACCAAGAGCTTGGTACATTAATATTGATGATCATATATTGAATCATAGATTCATTCTTATCCCCTCATATACAAATTTATATATCGAGAAGGTAAGCATAGATATTGTAATTCTTATTTTATATGTAGATGATCTCAATATGATAGGAAGTTTAGATGAACTTGTTGAACAAGTAGTGAATGACTTCAAAAAATTCTTCAACATGACAGATTTGGTGTTACATAATTATTGTCTTAGCTTGGAGGTATGGATAAGGAATAATAATATTTTTGTCTCATATATGAAATATGTCAAGATGCTCCTTGAGAAATATGGGATTTTTTATTGTAAACCAATGCTCAATCTGATGGAGAAGGTTTGGTAACTGTCTCTATTTTAGAAGTCACCTCAAGTAGATGAAACTCACTACAAGAAACTTTTTAGGAGTCTCATTTACTTGACCTATACCAGACTAGATATATGCTTTGCCATTAGCCATCTTTCAAGATTAATTCAAGATCTAAAGAAGTGTCATTGGGTTAAAATAGAGCATATTTTGAGATATGTAACGAACTGCTACACCAAAACCTAGAGGCATTAGTGAAGTCCACCCATCAGGACCATAACATCCCACCACGCTTCTGAAGCCTAGACTCTGGGCTAGATTTTCACCTGTAACACTAGGATTTCCTACATGTATGAGCCCAGGATGAACACTGCCATGCCGGCATAGCCACCCGTTCTATGACTTGAACCTAGGTGGAGGCTCTGATACCACATGTAACAAACCACTACACCAAAACCTCAAGGCATTAGTGAAGTCCACCTATCAGGACCATAACCTCCCACTTGTAATGATCTTGATTATTAAATATATGCAGAAATACCCTTAAGTTAGGGACACGCCATATAACACTCCTTTAGAAAGGAAGAACTCCATAATGTCTCTTTGAGGGGACAACCTCCAATATCCTCTTACAATAGAAAACTCAATGCTTACTTGATATCCTTAACATGATAATCATCTTATATATATATATATATATATATATATATATATATATATATATGGATGGGTAACCTCCTAATCCCATGTATACTATTATATATATATATATATATATATATATGTATATATATAAACATATATATACATATATATATATATATATATATATATATATGTATATATATGTGTATATATATATATATATATATATATATATATATATATATATATATATATATATATATAACCCATCGATGGGTAACCTCCTAATCCCAATGTAGGCCTACCATTACCCAATGTATTACTTCCACAAGTTACTCTATTATCCTAATATATTGTACCCATATAACTAACTAAGGGGATGTGTGCCGCATGTTGGCATCTCTATCAACCTATATACAATAATATATCAGATCCCTAGGTACACAACATTACTTCCCTCCTTGACATGTTTCATCCCTGAAACATAAGAAGAAACCAAATAATGAGTGTGCTTCAAATCATTGCACACTTGTCTCCAATCTTGATTATCTAACCATCCATATGTGATCTTGGCAGGTGATATCTCTCCAAGCTTGTGTCCAAAATCCATTGTGCTCCTCTGATTTTGTTCATGATCATATTTAGATTGCTTTGGTGTCTAAGCATAAATATTCCTCTTTCTACTCCATGTATCATATTCCATTGCACTTCTATGATTCCAACCATGACCATAGTATGTATTTTTCCATGCATATTCATAGTGATTTCCCCTTTCATTCCATGTGCCATAGTATTTTTTCTTTGGATTTTATGTATAGACAAAATGATTGTTGTTATGACACTTCCTCACCTAGGCCCATGATTTTTACCTCTCATGATGATGTGGGTGTCTATATACCTCAACCTTTTCCAATACCTTGACCTTATCCACCTTTGCTTCTACCTCTTGCACCTCTTCCTTCTTTGTCTCTTGAGTATATGAATTGTTAATTTGTAGTGTGTCTTTATCTATATCATCTGAATCTTGATCATGATCTTCATCACCTGTTTCAATCTCATCCTTATGTTCTACCTGGATTGTTATTGGTTTCTTTTTCACTATGATATCTTGTAAAGCGATCTTCTTTTTCTTATACCAAAACTTCATGAAATTTTTTTGAACATTAACATTCATTATTCCCAAAGTCTCTAACCATGGATATCCAAGAACTATATCCATATCATCCACATCCAAAGCATAAAAATATGAATGCAAAACATATTTTTCCATAATGAGCTTCAAATCTTTAAACAGTGAAATATTATTACCATCTACTTGAACATCCTTGATATTATTTGCTTGAACATGCAGATGCTTGGCCACATTCATGTTAATGAAGTTATACATGCTGGTAGGGTCTATGGACACAACCACCATCTTCTTTTGAATGCATCCATGAAATTTAAAAATTGACTTAGATTTCTTTGGAGCCAAAGTATTTGAACCCTTCTTCTTCTTCTTCTTCTTCTTCTTCTTCTTCTTCTTCTTCTTCTTCTTCTTCTTCTTCTTCTTCTATTATTGTTTCTTCTTCTTCTTCTTCTACTACTACTACTACTACTACTACTACTACTACTACTACTACTACTACTACTACTACTACTACTACTTCTACTTCTTCTTCTACTTCTTCTTCTTCTTCTTCTTCTTCTTCTTCTACTGCTTCTTCTTTTTCTACTTCTTGTTTTATAGCCCATCGATCTAAAAAGATCTGTTCCATTTCTTTCCATGAAGAAAACCTTTCTGTACAGCTCAACTGATCAAACCAATGTAGTGCAAGCCCAAACAAAAAAGGAAGTAATTGTCTTTGCCCATTTTTTTTGTTTTTAAATGATTCTCCAAAAGGAGCCACCATTCTCTAGCATCAATATCATCTTCCCCTGAAAATTTTGGCAACTTCATGATCCACAAAAAAATTAATGTTCATGAAACCCCAAAATATCAATAACTCATACAAAACTAATCCAAAAAGTCCCAAATATTTACTATATATTCCTCCTATGATATTGGAATATCCATCAAAATTTTGTGAAAAAATATCACAAATTTTGACCTGTAGATTAAATGTATGAAAACCATAAAATCACAACAATTCACTCAAAACAACTCAAAAAAATTTCAAATTTTTATTGGGATTCTCTTATATCTTCTTACATCTCCAATAAAAATTAGGAATAAAAATTCCCTATATTTCTAAATATATAGTGAAAATATGGTTTCACTCCACACAAATTACCCAAATCAAAGCTCTGATACCACTTGGAATGATCTTGATTATTAAATATATGCAAAAATACCCTTAAGGTAGGGACACCATATAATACTCCTTTAGGAAGGAATACTTCCACAATTTCTCTTTGAGGGGACAACCTCCAATATCCTCTTACAATTGAAGACTCAATGCTTACTTGATATCCTTACCATGATAATTATCTCCTATATATATACATCTATCTAACCCATGGATGGGTAACCTCCTAATCCCAATGTAGGCCGACCATTAGCCAATGTATTACTTCAACAAGTTACTCTATTATCGTAATATATTGTACCCATATAACTAACTAAGGGGATGTGTGCCACATGTCGGCATCTCCATCAACCCATATACAATAATATATCATATATCTAGGTACATAGCATTATACCATTAGATATGATCTTGATATTTAATATATGCAGAAATACCTTTAAGGTAGCGAAACACCATATAATACTCTTTTAGGAAGGAATAAATACATAATGTCTCTTCGAGGGGACAACCTCCAATATCCTTTTACAATAGAAGACTCATTGCTTACTTGATATCATTACCATGATAATCCTCTCCTATATATATACATCTATCTAACCCATGGATGGGTAACCTCCTAATCCCAATGTAGGCCAACCATTACCCAATGTATTACTTCCACATCTTACTCTATTATCTTAATATATTGTACATATATAACTAAGGGGACATGTGCCACATGTCAGCATCTCCATCAACCCATATACAATAATATATCATATCCCTAGATACATAGCAAGATATGTCAGGGCTATAGTTGATTATGGTTTGGAATACAAGAACTCATATTTCTTATTGAAAGGATACATAGACTGAGACTATTCTAGATCTGTTGGTGACAAAAAAATCAACCTCAAGGTATCTTTTTCATCTTGGATTTGGACTGATTTCATGGATTAGTAAGAAGCAAGATGTAGTTTCCCTTTAGTCCATATATAACATGATACGAAAGGAGATATGTGTGGATCAATTTGGTTATGTCACATTTTGTCTAACATAGACAATCTTGAAGATTAGCCATCAATTCTTTTATACAATAATCATGATGTGTTAAAGCTTGTCGAGAATCTAATATTTGATGAGAGGACCGAATAGATTGAGGTCAAGTGCCACTATATTCATGAATAAGTCTTGAACCACCATATTCAACTCTATTTCTACCCAACAGATTCATAAGTAGAAGATATACTCACCAAATCACTTGGCAAGGGAAATTTGATTTATTTTAGAATAATATTTTGAAAAATAATGTAATAAATGGGGTAATGTTAGCGTAGCTAATTAATTATCTATTACATTATTTTATTACTAGTTTGTTCTATTAATCAGTATCATATCAATCTAGAGGTTATGATAGTTACAATTATGTAGTTGATATATAACTCATTTCTTTTGTATATAAACCCCTATTGTTCATTAAATATATCATGAAAAGCTTTAAGCTTCCAATAAAATTTAATTTAAATTAAGGAGATTCTTGTATATTTTATCACTAATATTATTACAGGTATACAATATTTTGTAACAATAATTATACATTTTCAAGTTTGAAGCTATTGAAAACACTTTTGTGATCAATAATTTCACTCACAACACAACTAGTTTGACAACTAGTAATTTTAGAATACTTTTATAGATACATAGCTTGAATTTTAGAAAGAAAGAAAGCTGATTTTTACTCTATT